>JAKJMR010006583.1:0-10020 GCA_024449315.1 Daboia siamensis | reverse complement strand
TACCTTGTATTTAGCTCTGGGAAGTCGGGGAGGGGGGAAGGGGAGGGTGGGAGGGTGGGGTTGGGTCGGGAAGGGAAGGAGGGGGGAGGGAGGGGGTGGGGAGGGGTTGTTTTGTTTAAGATAAAATGTACTGAAAAACTTTTCAATAAAAAAAACACAATGATAATCCTAGGTTTTGTCCTCAGCCATGGCACATTATTTCTATACTATAAGGATTCTTGCTATGTTCATGCTATTCCTGTGTATGATATTGTAGTATACTGTCAATTATAAAGGCATATCGAATGGATCTCAATAATATATATAATAAAAGTGTGCTATTGGAAAACATTAAAATGAACACTGGTGGAGGAATCACTAATTGAGAAAGTTATTTTATCTTGAATTAGAAACTTTCAAATACAGGTAATTCATCTGAACAATCAAACACTGAATTGGATTTTTAACAAATAAAATAAATCCATTTGTCCAAATAAAACCATCAAGCAATGGTGAGGCATAATGATCTTTTAAACCACAACAGTCTAAAGTAGTTTTTGCCCATCCCAAATAATCATAATCATAAGTTTTAAAAGAATAAATTTAAAACAATATCTGAAAATATGACCTATGGGTCCCTTGGACAGCAGGAGAATATAATATCAACAGGAAAGTTACACCTCGAAAAAGCTCTAAGCCTTTTCCAACTTATTGCTGCTTAGTTATCTGAGCCGTATGTTTTTCAAAAATCTACATCTAGACGGAAAAGAATGAAGAAAACACTGATAAATTCTTAAAACTGCAAATCTGTCCTACTGAAAAGAATACCAGCCTAGTGCTGTTGACAAAGAATTTCATATCTTTTGATTTGGGGTTGTTACAATGAAATATCATAAATAAATGGAATCAAGATAAAAAGGCAGTTTTACCTTTACAGCATACAGATTTAATCACCTCTTATAGAGTGATAGAGACTTTTCAAAAAGGGTTTGATAGTAAGAAAATGGCTTTTAGTTGTCTAGTGTGGGATTCATTATCTAGTTGAAATAAGCAATCACAAGCCAAAACTTCCAAGGGAAAACAATGGTAATTTATTTGTACTCCTTTGCAAAGGGGGATTTCCTTGTGCATGCAAGTACACAGTGGACATACCTTAAATCTTCAACATTCATTCTTTATATTCACCATTGCCATTACAAATTTACCTCCCACCTCTTCTTTATTAGCTTAGAAATCATAATGTAACCCTGTCCTCACAATCTATCCAAAGCTTCTATAGTGAATACATTATCTCTGCCCCTGATTACATCTCCCACCAATCTAATTCTATCACCCCCAGCCCTTATTTACGAATTACCTTTTATGGTTGTTAGTTCCTAGGGGTATTCTCTAAAATTGCTATCATATCAGTAAATTCTGGTTAGGATCGGTTTTCAGCATAGCAGAGACCTTTCTAGATACAATTCTCAAGCTTCAAGCTAGGCTCATGACATTAAAATATAGACAATGTATTTGCTTCACAAGCTAGCATGTCTTCTCATAGTTCTGTAAAAACAATAAGCTCTTTTTCCCACAAATCCCTCCTTTTCCTTTTCATAATCAGTATTGTTTTTTTACACTCATATTTCTCAAATTGAATCAACATTCGTCCAACCTCTTCACTCCCATCTTTCATTTTCCATCTGACCAAGCAATCTTTACAACTCATCATCATCATTGGTCCAAGCTGCATACAAGAACAAACCATCATTCCAATTATCAATACTAAAATTCCCAACATTTTTAATTGTTTTACCCATCTGGTCAAGTTAGGGATCTAATTACTTAGTCCTTTCGAGAGTCCAACTATCTCTCCCTATGGCCGTAGACGTTTCTTGTAATTTATCTACTTGTTCATTATGTTTTTCAATTAGTTCAGAATAATCAGGTACTTCTTCACTAGTATTATGTACCCAAGTGTAACGATTAGAATCAATTCGCTCTGCATGTAGTCTACTCACAGCAGCTGCTAAATTCTCTATTTCTAACTGTTGTCTTAATAATGTAGTCCTCACTAGTTTTAATTCTTCACTTAGTAACATTACATCACTTTGAGTTAAGTTTATTATTTCATCCATAATATTGGTGTAATTATTTATGCTTTTCATCATTTCCCATCCCTATCCTGTAAATGAAGGGGCTAAAGTCCACCATCTATTCTCAGCTTCAAACAAATTATTTTTTTCCCTCCTATTTAACAAATACTTGGGATGTTCTGGTGTGAATATATGCGTCTCATCCTAGCACCAAATTGGCAAGGTAACACCATCTGACTCTTCTTATGTTCATATAGGTAAACTCAAAAAATTAAAATATCATGCAAAAGTTCATTTATTTCAGTAATGCAACTTAAAAGGGGAAACTAATATATGAGATACTCATTACATGCAAAGCAAGATAGTTCAAGCCATGATTTGTCATAATTGTGATGATTATGGCATACAGCTCATGAAAACCCCAAATCCACAATCTCAGAAAATTAGAATATTACATCCAATCAATAAAATGGGACTTCCGGGTGGTGCTTCAGTGGCGTGGATGGTCAAAATCAACCACCAGCCCTCTGATTCCGTAAAAGCTGCGGAGCAGCCAACAATCAGCTGTTCCGTAGCTGAAAACCCTTCCCCTCGGGCGAAGAGGGGAAGGGGAGATTCCAGGTAGGAGTAGAGCTCCCCTAGAGCCCCAGAGTGTTTATTCTGGGGCTTGGAGGGTGAGAGCTCCCCCGAAGCCTGGAAACATTCTGGATCATAGGATTTCTCTGCTTCAAAGCAGAGCAAGACGCTGAATCTACTCCTGCTGGACTGGACTTGATTTGATTGTTATCTTGAGGAATTAACACAGGCAGAGCGGATGAGGGAGCAGTATAAACAGCAAGTATAAGACTTTAACTCTGGAATCTCAACTTTCTTTCTGTCGTTTTAAAAAGAAAGGGAAGATGTCGCCAATGATTCTTTGTAACAAAGAATCGAAAGTGCTTTGAAAGTGAAAGTGGCTGTTTGGATATTGAAAACTGTAAAGACTACAAGAAAATTATAAGAACCTAAAAGAATTTTAAGAAGAGAACAGCAAGACTATAAACATTTTGACTTGATTAATCTTTTTAAATACAGAGAATAAAATTGATTTAAGATGTCATTAAAATCGTCAAAACCTGGGGCTCCCAGGAGTGCCAGCACAGCAATCAAACTTACAGGCTTTAATGTCCCCCCCCCCCCAAACTTTGACATTAAAAGACCTGCAGGAGGCTTTGAAATCTCAAACTAAAGAAATAGAAAAAGTAATAAATGATAAGATGGAGAAAATAGAAAACAAGATGGAAAAAATAGATGAAAAAATGAATGATAAATTTGAGTTAATTTCAGAAGAGATTGGAGAAATTAAAGAAACTATGCAGATTAAAAATAAAGAAATAAGGGAAGATATTCTATTGGCATTTTAGGGATTGGCACAACATATTCAAAACATGGATGATCATATGGAAGAATTAACTCAAGACAATATTGCTTTGGAAGATAAGATGACTGAGGCTCAAAATAAAATGGAAAAGATGGAAGATGAAACTGTAATGCTACAATATAGAGAAATGGAATTTGCTTTAAGAATTAGAGGATTGAAGGAGAACAAACAGGAAAACCTGAGAGAGATACTGGCAAAGGCCTATGCTTCAATAATGGGTTGGCAAGTTGAGGATTTCATATGGGAAACTGAAAAAGTTTTTAGAGTCAACTCCTGGATTGGGAAGCAGAGGAATTTACCAAGAGATGTGGTGATTTATTTTTCAAAGAGGGTGATTCGAAATGAATATTCAAGCTTTTTATAATAATAGGTTCCAAGTGGAAAATCAAGAAGTTTTTTTTTTTTTTTTTTTTATTAAAAAGTTTTTCAATACATTTTAATTATAACATCCCATTCCCCACCCCTCCCCCGCCCTCTCCCACCCTCTTACCCTCCCTCTCCCCCCTCCCCCCCCAGACTTCCCAGAGCTAGATACAAGGTATAAAAAATAAGATAACCAATCATAAACGCCCATATGCTAACAATAATAACCTATTAATTCTCTCGCGCTTTAGCTCTTATAAATTGACTACAAGCAATATACTTATTCAAATGCTAAATAAAACTTTTTAGTCCCATATTTATTCTGGATGTAATCAATCCATTTCTTCCACTCCACAATATATCGTTGTTGAGAATGGTCTTTCAAATATGCTGAAATCTTTGCCATCTCCGCCAGGTTGGAAACTTTTAAAGTCCATTCCTCTAAAGTCGGCAGTTCTTGCTTCTTCCAATATTGCCCTATTAAAAGTCTCGCTGCCGTAATTAAGTTCAACATCAAATTAATGTCCAACACAATAGTATCAGTAATAATACCCAGTAAAAACAATTGCGGACAAAACTTTATCCTTTTCTTGAATATCTTCTGCATATTCCACCAGATTTTAATCCAAAATGGTTTGATCTTTTTGCAAGTCCACCATATATGAAAATACGTTGCGTCTTCGCCACCACATCTCCAACATTTAGGCTGATAGTTTGAATACATACTTGCTAACTTTCTAGGATCTAAATGCCATCTGTAAAACATTTTATAAAAGTTCTCTCTTAAATTTTGAGCTTGGGTAAATTTCACATTTCTCACCCAGATCTTTTCCCAAGTATCCATTGTGATGACTTCCTGAATGTTCTGTGCCCATTTTATCATACAGTCCTTAACAATTTCTGTTTCTGAGTCAATCTCTATCAATGCAAGATATATCCGTTTGATATGCGCTGGTCCCTGATTTCTAATTTGTTTTACCAGATTTTCATCATCCCTCAAAAAACCAATCTTCTGATCTTCTTTCCACCTGGCTTGTAATTGTCCATATTGAAACCAAGTTTGTACAATCTTTTTTTCTCGTAAAAGATTGTATGACTTCAAACACCATACATTCCTCTCCAAAGTCAAAATTTCCTTATATGTAATCACATCATGTTTAAATCCAACATTTATATTCTCTATTGCGTGTTTGGGTATTGCCCATAACGGTATCTTATAATTTAATTTTTGTCTGTGCTTTTTCCAAACTCTCAACAAAGCATACCTCAAAATATGCATTTTAAAAACATTATCTACCTTTTTGTCATATAGTAAATATGCGTGCCAGCCAAATAACAAGTCATGCCCTTCAAGATTTAAGAGTCTCCCCTGTGTCAAATTAATCCAATCACTTATAGCTGATAATGCAGCAGCTTCATAATATAATTTAAAATTGGGCATTCTTAGACCACCTCTTTCGCGTGTATCCTGCATAATTTTAAATTTGACCCGTGGCCTTTTCCCTGCCCAAACAAATTTATTGATACCCTTCTGCCACTCCTCCAAATTTGAATCCTTTTTGAGAATGGGTATCATTTGAAACAAAAATAAAAATTTTGGCAAAACATTCATTTTTACTGCTGCAATTCTTCCCAATAATGATAGTTGTAATTTTTTCCAACTATCCAATTCTTTTTGCACTTTATTCCATAACTTTTCATAATTATTTTTATATAATTTAACATTTGAGGGTGCTAGATATACCCCCAAATATTTAACCCTTTCAACAATTTCAAATCCAGTTAAGCTTTCTATAAAAACCTTTTGTGATACTGTCATATTTTTAGATAAAATTTTAGTTTTTTGTATATTAATCTTAAATCCAGAAACTTTCCCATATTGAAATATTAACTCCATCAATTCCATAACAGAATTTTCTGGATGTGTCAAAGTAATAACCAGATCATCCGCAAAAGCCCTCAATTTATAGTCCTGATCTCTTATTTGAATTCCCTTAATTGTTTCCGAATTCCGTATTTTAATCAATAATATCTCCAACGTTAAAACAAATAATAAAGGTGATAACGGGCAACCCTGCCTCGTACCCTTTTCAATATTGCATATTTCAGTCAAACTATTATTAACAATTATTCGAGCTGTTTGCTTCTGGTATATTGCCCTAATTGGCTGTAAAAATTCATCCCCAAAATTCATTTTATCTAATACTTTCAACAGAAATTTCCAATCCAATTGATCAAAGGCTTTTTTCAGCATCCAAAAAGATCAATGCTGCAGGGATCTGGTTATTCCTTTCCAAAAATTCCAATAAGTCAACTATATGTCTCACATTATTTTTCATTTGTCTACCACTTATAAACCCAGTTTGATCACCATGAATCACCTGTTGCAATACAAGAAGTTTTGATATTGAAAGAAATTCCTCCAAAAAATTTTAAGAAAAAGGAAAGAGTTTGCTTTTCTGGTAAATGAATTGAAAAAAAGTCAGCATCAGTTCAGATGGGATATACCGGCTGGAATAGTGGTCAACTACCTAGGTACTAGATATCGTCTTAATACAATAGGGAAAGCAAAAGAATTTTATTTTAATGTACTGAAAGCAGATTTGCCACTATTTCCTGGAAAAAAAAAAAGAAGTGAGAGAAAAAACAGGCTCAAATGGAAGAGAAGCAGATTCATGTGGAAGGTTTGAATTTGTTGGTTGAAGAAGAACTACAATTAGTTGTGGATATGGACCACCCTTTGAAATCAATAGAGGAACCTAGAGGCCAAAGAGTGACATGAGCAGCAGCCAGACAAAAAGGGCAAGAACAGCAGAAACAGCAAGATCAAATTAAAACTCAAGAAGTTACTAAAACGGAAGCAGTGGGAGGGGCAAGACCAAAGCAACAGGTTCATCTGAATCTGCAGGAATTGTACCAAAAGCTTCTAGTCGCGAAAGAAAACGACCAAGTTTCTAACTTGGAATGTTAATGGCTTAAATTTTTATTTTTGTGCCAAAAGATACCAATACTTAAGAAAGATGCAAACTTAAATGAGTGGCAAAAAGGTATTAATAAATTTATCTGGGCAAGGAAAAGACCGAGAGTAAAGCTTAAAATAATGCAAGATGCACATGAGAGAGGGGGTTTGAAGATGCCCAATTTGAGGTTATATTATGATGCAGTTGTGTTATCAACAATTAGTGATTGGTTCAATTTAACGGATGAAAGAATATTGAATATTGAGGGGTATGATTTATTGTATGGATGGCAAAAAGGTGGATAATATTTTTAAGACTCATATTTTAAAGAACGCTTTGTTCCGATTTTGGAAAAAGTACCAATATATATTAAATAATAAAATACTTATATGGGCAATACCTAGACATGCAATAGAAAATATAAATGTGGAGCAGAAACAAGATGTGATTACTTATAAAGAACTTCTTAGGATGGAAGGGAATATTTTGAAACCGAAACCTTTAAATGTTTTAAAGGAAGAAAAGATAGTACAGACTTGGTTTCAGTTTATACAATTACAAGCTAGATGGAAAGAAGATCAGAAAATTGGTATAATAAAAGTTGATGAAAATTTGATAAAGCAAATTGGAGATCAAAGTCAATCACATATAAAAAGGTTATATAATGCTCTTATAGAGATTGATTCAGAATCGGAGTTAGTTAAAGATTGTATGATAAAATGGGCTCAGAATATTCAAGAGCCTATAATGATGGATACTTGGGAAAAAGTTTGGGTTAGAAATGTAAAATTTACACAAGCCCAAAACTTAAGAGAGAATTTTTACAAGATGTTTTATAGATGGCATTTAGATCCTAAAAAGTTAGCATGTATGTATCCAAATCAACCACCTAAGTGTTGGAGATGTGGTAGTGAAGAGGCAACTTATTATCATATATGGTGGACATGTAAAAATGTTAAAGCCTTTTGGATAAAAATATGGTGGATTTTTCAGAAAGTTTTTAAGAAAAAAGTAAGATTTACTCTGCAGCTATTCTTATTGGGGATTATTTCGGATTGTACTGTTATAGAAACTAAATTAATGTTACAGTTAATAACGGCAGCCAGACAGTTGGTGGCACAACATTGTAGTCTCTGGGAACAGTGCGGTCCTCGTCTCCTCTCTCCAACACTCCCTTGCTGCACTCAGCTGATTTTACTTCCTTGAGTTGCTTTCCTTCCCTTCTGGGCTTCCCCTGGATTCGCTTTCTCATGACTATTTGTTCTACGGATTTCTCCCAATAAATTCTGGGGCCCCATTTTGCTAACCAGGCTAAGCTTAGGATAATCTCTTCAGCCATCTTCGGGAAGTCCACAAAGCGGATGGTTTTCCTGTGTCTCCCTATGTCTAGCTATATTGGTCTGGTTAGGAGAGAGGCAGCCTCTCCCCCAATTAGTGAGCCATCTACCTGCACAAACCTAAAGCTTTGATCCTTACTTTGACCTCAAGATGATTTACAGGTCCACTCTCCATTGGATCGTCTTCTCCCTCACTCTCACTATCATAGAGGACCATTCAAGAGACATATTCTGTTGGATTTAGATCCCCTCTACTACCCAGAGGGGGGTTCTTAATGACCAGATCGCTGTGTGTGATTTCTCCTCCCCCTTTTTGGGCAGCTTTTTTGATTTTGCAGGTTCTGGTGCAGCTGGAGTCATGGGAGAGGGGCTGGCACTGGGCACATCACAGAACAAAGGCCTTCCTGACCACAATGGAAGCACAGGATAGGTGCCCACTGTGGTTGCCTTGCAAGTGCACTGACAGCGGCCATTGGTGGCTTCCTCACCAGGGGTTATCTCTCTTGGGTCTTCTTGCACAACATCAAATACATCTCTACCATGGTGACCAACTGGTACCAGTCGTCAAGCTGATTTAGGATGCCCCTGGCCAGGCACAGCTGGAATAGATCACGACTCAGTCCTTCCCAAAAGAACTGAGTCAGGAGCTGCTCCGGCCAATGTCTCAATCTCACCATGACCCTGTGAAATTCATGAGTGTACTTGATCACTGATCTGGTCCCTTACCTGAGTCTTCTTCAATCTCCACCTGCTGGTTCTGTGCGGGGTGTCCGAAATGTGTGTGAAGACTCCCTAGTAATGCATCTGGAGTGGCTAGCCCAGGGGCATCCTCACTGTGGAGGATGGTCACCCACTTTTCTGCTTCAGTTTCAAGGTTAGTCACGAAGACATCTACTCGGGCTGCTTCATCTGGGTAATTATTCCCATGGCAATCAAAGGGGGACCAGACCTGGTTCAGGAAAAATGCCAGTTTCTCAGAATTCCTGTCAAAAGATGCTCTCAATAGGGATAACCAAGGCAGTCGGGGAGCCAGTGCTGGCTGAGGTGCTTGTAATCCCCCTCTATCAGCCCAGTCCCACCCCACTTGAGCCCCAGGTTGGGTTCTTTGCTGTAGCCAGCCCCCAAAGTCCCAAGATAAGGGTCCGCCACTGGCTGTTGCAATTGCCAGCCAATTTCCCACAGTTGGGGAGCAGAAGCCTCTGGCATGCTGTAGAGTGGTCAACTCAGGCTAAGGCTCATCAGCAGGATCAATCTGGTTGGCTGATCCACTCCTGTCATCACTGCACCTGTAGTGCCCATTGGATACTGGGGCGTGATTACTGGTGTCGACCCCATTCATGATCTTGAGTCTGGCCATATAGTTAGCTCTCCTCCCCTGACATCTAGTCTGCTGAACGTCTGCCTCAGTTGCTCCATCAACTGACTGCCACACTGGGGCAAGTATTGATCTACCTGCCCTTGGCAGCTCTCAGTTTCCACCATTCCACTCCTCCTTCCCATTCAGGTTGAGACTGATACAACTGGAATTCAGCTTCAACGGCTCTCCGCACCTCCTCCCTTCATTTCTCCATCTCAGGCCGGTTGAATGCAGTCACTTCCCCCATCCATTCCAATGTTGGATCCTGCAAATCAACACATTCCTTGGGTTGATTTGCAGAAGTAGGGGTCACGGCACCCCCGTTGCTCCAGCAAGGGTCCCCCCAGCTGATCCCAACTTCCCTGGGGTTCCACTGGCCAATCCCAAACATGACCCTGACATCTTCTCCTTACTCTTCACCACCTCTCCAATAATTATTGGAGGGGAAGGGGCTCAGGACCCTTTTATGTTGTTAGTTTAAAAGAGCCAGCTTAGTGTCAACCTCTGCCTGAAATCCCCACCAAGAAAT
>JAKJMR010006579.1:0-11758 GCA_024449315.1 Daboia siamensis | reverse complement strand
TTTATAAGTGGTAGACAAATGAAAAATAATGTGAGACATATAGTTGATTTGTTGGAATTTTTGGAAAGGAATAACCAGATCTCTGCAGCATTGATTTTTTTGGATGCTGAAAAAGCCTTTGATCAATTGGATTGGAAATTTTTGTTAAAAGTATTAGATAAAATGAATTTTGGGGATGAATTTTTACAACCAATTAGGGCAATATATCAGAAGCAAACAGCTCGAATAATTGTTAATAATAGTTTGACTGAAATGTGTAATATTGAAAAGGGCACAAGGCAGGGTTGCCCGTTATCACCTTTGTTATTTGTTTTAACGTTGGAGATATTATTGATTAAAATACGGAATTCGGAAACAATTAAGGGAATTCAAATAAGAGATCAGGACTATAAATTGAGGGCGTTTGCGGATGATCTGGTTATTACTTTGACACATCCAGAAAATTCTGTTATGGAATTGATGGAGTTAATATCGCAATATGGGAAAGTTTCTGGATTTAAGATTAACATACAAAAAACTAAAATTTTATCTAAAAACATGACAGCATTACAAAAGGTTTCTTTAGAAAGCTTAACTGGATTTGAAATTGTTGAAAGGGTTAAATATTTGGGGGTATATCTAGCACCCTCAAATGTTAAATTATATAAAAATAATTATGAAAAGTTATGGAATAAAGTGCAAAAAGAATTGGATAGTTGGAAAAAATTACAACTATCATTATTGGGAAGAATTGCAGCAGTAAAGATGAATGTTTTGCCAAAATTTTTATTTTTGTTTCAAATGATACCCATTCTCAAAAAGGATTCAAATTTGGAGGAATGGCAGAAGGGTATTAACAAATTTGTTTGGGCAGGGAAAAGGCCACGGGTCAAATTTAAAATCATGCAGGATACACGTGAAAGAGGTGGTCTAAGAATGCCCAATTTTAAATTATATTATGAAGCTGCTGCATTATCAGCTATAAGTGATTGGATCAATCTGACACAGGGGAGACTGTTAAATCTTGAAGGGTATGATTTGTTATTTGGTTGGCATGCATATTTACTGTATGATAAAAAAGGTAGATAATGTGTTCAAAATGCATATTTTGAGGTATGCTTTGTTGCGAGTTTGGAAAAAGCACAGACAAAAGTTAAATTATAAGATACCGTTATGGGCAATACCCAAACACGCAATAGAGAATATAAATGTTGGATTTAAACATGATGTGACTACATATAAGGAAATTTTGAGCTTGGAGAGGAATGTGTGGTGTTTGAAGTCATATAATCTTTTACGAGAAAAAAAGATTGTACAAACTTGGTTTCAATATGGACAATTACAAGCCAGGTGGAAAGAAGATCAGAAGATTGGTTTTTTGATGGATGATGAAAATTTGGTAAAACAAATTAGAAATCAGGGACCAGCGCATATTAAACGGATATATCTTGCATTGATAGAGATTGACTCAGAAACAGAAATTGTTAAGGATTGTATGATAAAATGGGCACAGAATATTCAGGAAGTTATCACAATGGACACTTGGGAAAAGATTTGGGTGAGAAATGTGAAATTTACGCAAGCTCAAAATCTAAGAGAGAACTTTTATAAAATGTTTTATAGATGGCATTTAGATCCTAGAAAGTTAGCAAGTATGTATCCGAATTACCAGCCCAAATGTTGGAGATGTGGTGGCGAAGATGCAACGTATTTTCATATATGGTGGACTTGCAAAAAGATCAAACCATTTTGGATTAAAATTTGGTGGAATATGCAGAAGATATTCAAGAAAAGGATAAAGTTTTGCCCGCAATTGTTTTTACTGGGCATTATTACTGATACTATTGTGTTGGACATTAATTTGATGTTGAACTTGATTACGGCAGCGAGACTCTTAATAGGGCAATATTGGAAGAAGGAAGAACTGCCGACTATAGAGGAATGGACTTTAAAAGTTTCCAACCTGGCGGAAATGGCAAAGATCTCAGCATATTTGAAAGATCATTCTCAACAACGATATATTGTGGAGTGGAAGAAATGGATTGATTACATCCAGAATAAATATGGGACTAAAAAGTTTCATCTAGCATTTGAATAAGTATATTGCTTGTAGTCAATTTATAAGAGCTAAAGTGTGAGAGATTTAATAGTTTATTGTTGTTAGCATATGAGAGTTTATGATTGGTTATTTTATTTTTATACCTTGTATCTAGCTCTGGGAAGTCCGGGGGGGGGGAAGGGGAGGGTGAGAGGGTGGGATAGGGTTGGGGAGGGTTGGGGGATGGGATGTAATAATTAAAATGTATTGAAAAACTTTTCAATAAAAAAAAAAAAAAAGAATGCCTTCTTAAATGAACAGTGCAAAGAAATAGAAGAAAACAATAGAATAGGGAGGACCAGAGATCTTTTCAAGAAAATTGGAGAGATGAAGGGAACGTGAAGGTAAAGGGGAACTGAAGACTGTCTTGTTGCGAGTGAAGAAGGAGAGTGCAAAAGTTGGGTTGAAACTTAATATTAAGAAAACCAAGATCATGGCATCCAGGCCTCTCAATTCCTGGCGAATAGATGGGGAAGAAATGGAGGTAGTGACAGATTTTATTTTCCTGGGCTCCAAGATCACCACAGATGGGGACTGCAGCCAAGAAATTAAAAGATGCTTGCTCCTTGGGAGGAAAGCCATGACAAATCTAGACAGCACACTAAAAAGCAGAGACATCACCCTGTCAACAAAAGTGTGTATAGTCAAGGCTATGGTCTTCCCAGTTGCAATGTATGGCAGTGAAAGTTGGACCATAAGAAAGGCTGAGCGCCAAAGAATTGAGGCCTTTGAACTATGATGCTTGAAAAGACTCCTGCGAGTCCCTTGGACTGCAAGGTGATCAAACCAGTCAGTCCTAGAGGAGATCAACCCTGACTGCTCTTTAGAAGGCCAGATCCTGAAGCTAAAACTCAAATACTTTGGCCACCTAATGAGAAGGAAGGACTCACTGGAGAAGAGCTTAATGCTGGGAAAGATTGAGGGCAAGATGAGAAGGGGACGACAGAGAATGAGGTGGCTGGATGGAGTCACTGAAGCAGTGGGCGTGAGCTTGGATGGTCTCCAGAGGATGGTGGAGGACAGGAAAGCCTGGAGGAACATTGTCCATAGGGTCGCGATGGGTCGGACACGACTTTGCAACTAACAACAACAAATAACCAGGAATCCTCAACGTAGTACTAATTGAGCTGAGAATTATGTAAGTAATGCCAGTTGTTAAATAGGCCATCATGTGGCCAACTGAATTTTATGACTTTTTTGTGGTGGTGGTGAAGTGAATCAGTATTGTTGCTAAGCAAACACTGCAGTCTTACGCAAATCTATTGTCTGCAGTGGGCATCTTTTTCTGGAAAATGGAAGTAAATGCCAGTTTCCAGCAAAAAAAAAAAAAAAAAGAGTCATAAATAGCAATCATGTGTATGGATCAGTTGCTGAGCACCCAACATGAGATCATATCACCAGGGATAGCCGTCTTCAGAACTTCAAAATCAGGTTGTAAGTACCTGTTTTGTTTTGGTCCATCATAACTTTTGGTGACCAGGACTTAGGGGACAGTGAATTTGTCCAAATGGCCTCTCTTTCTTTGGTAACTTGCAAGCCTCTAAATGCTGGGTCATGAAAGGACAGCAAAGGAAACACCCAATGTTCTAACACTCGTGAACAGATGGTGTCTTGGGGAAACACCCAGAGTACACAGATGGGGTCCTGGGAAAACACCTAAAAAGAAACCTGCTAGCTATTTCTACTTTCTAGTTTCTTATCTATAGTATGCCAGCCCTAAGGGGCAAAGTCTTAATCTACTGAGTGCCAGCTTTGCTGGGTGAAGTGCTTATATAACCAAATAATATAAAAATAAGACATTTTTGCTATGTGATGCTTTCCACATTTGTTTTGGAAAATGTGGAAAGCATCACATAGCAATTCAGCTGAATAAACATGGATTTTTTTGAAGGCAAATTCTGGTTTCCTGTATTTTGTTATCAAGCAAAACCTCCGAACCTGCACATCACTTTGAACACTTGTTAGGCAATTGATCATAAGTCGAGGACTACTTCATTACCTACAAGGGTAAATTATTCATTAACTACTGTGCTTTGTGTTTTCCAGGGATATCTGCAAGATGTAAAACTTTTGTCAAGATAAAGCAGCCTCTTGCCATTGCAATGCAAGCTCCCCTCTTTTTGTACATAAATCAAGGCATTGCACACATACAAAAAAGGAGGGGAGCTTGGGTTGCGAAGGTGAGAGGCTGTTTTTTTTTTAAAAAAAACTCAGATTCTGGGATAGCAATAGCACTTTAACTTATATACCACTTCATACTGCTTTTACACCCCTCACTAAAAGGTTTACAGAGTCAACATATTGCAGTGTTCCAGACAGAACATAAGATGGTGTTGGTCTGCCACAAAATTTCACATCTGATTCCAACAATACTCAAATTATCACATATAATAATTTCTTAGGCACAATTAACATTCTTCTACATGAGTGAACTTTGATTCAAGGTAGACCTGAAACCCAAATTCATAAATTGGTTGGAGTCAGCAATTTCACCAAGAAACTAATCAGCAATTTAGTGCAGAATCCTAATTAAATTCTTCTATTTATACAAAGAGAAAAAGAAAATTCTAAACATTTTCCCTTTGCTTTAGGCTACATAGTTTTTTCACTTAATTCCTGAAGTTTCCAATCTTTAGTCAGAAGTTAGGGAGAAAAATGTTCAACCTGTATTTTTTCCAAGCTCTGGTTCACAGTCTCTTCATCTGTGTTTAAAAGGACCATTTTTTTTAATCCAGGAGAGGGAAAAAGGCTAAATTAGCTGGTTCTTTGTGTACATGACAAAGTATACCCCTCCCTTGAGAGGATGTGTACAGTGCCTGAGATGTGTATTTTGTAAGCTGTGTATTTTGTAAACTTAAAGCTTGTGTCAACTGCAGTCACAATAATATCCCAATTTATTTAATGTCCCAGGATAGAAGATAAATATCATGTCTAGGTTCTTGTAATATGGAGTTTAAGTTTGTGCATATGGCTCTGATGAAGCATTTATGTTGTTTTCTATAAGATGTTTGCATATATCTACTGTGGCACAGATGGCTTATCTAAAGGAAAATTGCACTTTAATTCCTCCCTTAAAATAAAAATGAATACATAGGTGGATAATAATAATATAGTTAACATTCTTTATTGATCGCTTTGTTAGCTATAAAATGCTACATGGCATAGGAACCGCCTGTAGCGTCCACCCAGCTGCTTTGATCTTGCAGATTTTCCATGCTCCAGATTTTTTGTTTTTGTTTATTAAATATTGACATCTATCAGGACCGCAGAAAAGTGCCTTCTCTGTAGAAGTTCTGCCAGTCTCTACTCTCCTGTTGTTTAGAGAAGCCATGAAGATCTGGGTCTTTACTCAGGTTTCAGCAAGGGACAATGAGACCGACCCCTCACTTCATTATGCTTGCCATTTTTTATTTTTACTTTCTATGTTTTATTGTTTTGATTGTATCTTTTTTTTTTGGTTGATTTTTCTAAGCTGCCCAAAGTCATTGGAAGTGTGGCAGCATCCAAGTTTAATAAATTACTAAATATCCCATAACTCAGTGGATTATGATTTTAGAGATACTGTGTTTCCCCCAAAATAAGACCCAACTGGAAAATAAGCGTTAGCATGATTTTTCAGGATGCTTGTAATAAAAGCACCACCCCAAAATAAGCCCCAGTTAAGATCAACAACCAGATGGACGGTTTTAATACTATATTTCCCCAAATATAAGCCCTAACTGGAAAATAAGCCCTAATGCGTCTTTTGAAGCAAAAATTAATACAAGACCCAGTCTTATTTTCAGGGAAATACAGGTATTTCCTTACCTAAACATAATGAAATAAAATGACCATGACAGACAAAAAAACAGGGGATGTGGGAAGAACTTCTGACTTCTTGCTGAGTTCCACATTGACTTTCCTTGTAGGAAGCTTGCAGGGAATATTGTGAATCTTTTGACTATGGCTGATCATAGTAGCACAATTGTACAAAAGTGCAGCAGCACCAAGCTCGATACAACCTTGCCACATTTCAATTCTATGAGGTCCTGGATTTTTGATGCATTCTATAACTTAATCCATTTGAGGTACATTGATTCAAAAATTGTTGCCTTATGATGCACCATTCAACCTAAGTGAAGTTAACAAACAGACACAAGAGTTTAAATACTATAGAGATGAAGATTTTTTTATGTGCAAAACTAAATCATAAATTAAGAAAAAAATCATGCAATTTTTACAATGCTCACTAATATTGGGAACCAGCTCCAAGAATATCAGATATTTGTGTTATCCATATTTAGGGTTTTGGTAGTGACCAATGGCCAGGCTACATAGAGTATCGAATGCAACTGGATTATCAGCCTGCCTTTGCATAATAATTCTATTTTATTTGAGAAGGCTTTTTAAGGATTCCTTAATCAGTGTTGTTCTATTGTCTGAAAATCTAAAATGCAAATTAATATGAAAGTCCCAACAGTTAAAGAATATGTCTCTCTTCTTCCTTTCCTTTTATGTTCTTGATAGGTGTCAGTCAAGTCTAGACATAGGGTAGAGAGTCTGATGTTAGTGACAACAATATTTGGAAGACTGGTAGAAGATTTATTTATTTTTTATTTATTTTTATTACATTTATATCCCGCCCTTCTCCGAAGACTCAGGGCGGCTTACAAGCTTAGCAGTAGCCTTCATTCTATGTTTATGTCTGCTTGTTAGGGCTTTCACACACACCCCAAGCGGCATTATTACAAAGTCAGCTTACTGCCCCCAACAATCTGGGGAGGGATGAGGGAGGAACCACAACGGCATAAAGAAGATAAAGATGTCACACCTTGTCACTCCAGATATCGCAGTGCACATTGCACAGTGATGTCACTGATTGTATCATATGTCAATTAATGCCATTTCTGTTCTGCTGTGTCTTCAGAGATGGGGCAAAGGTAGCTTGAGTGATTGGCATGGCTCATTGAGTCCTTGCAGATTAACCATGGTTTCCTTCTTTAAAAGGTTTCAAAAATTCAGATGGATCCCCCCCCCCAAAGTACTTGACATCTGTCTATGATATTGGAGGAAAGCTTTTATTTATCAGTGTGTGCAATAAAGCTGAGAGATCATAATAAATAACAATCTTTCTTCTGGGTGTATATATATGTATGTGTGTGTGTGTATGTGTATGTATATCTACGTGTGTGTGTGTGTGTGTGTGTGTGTGTGTAAAGTATCTATTTTTGATCTAATAATTTCACCGGTTTCAAAGCTCCTAATCAGCAAACAATGGTCAACATCACAGAAAAATAATCTAATTGTCACAGCTGAGACATCACAAAGAAGAAAGCTTTCAACACTTTTTTTTTAAAAAAACTTGTGATTTAAGGAGGACTATTGTTAGAGGCTTAGGATGCTTAAAAATAAAAGGAAAAATGAATCAAGTACATCGAGGGGCTTAAATGCCTCAATTTCAAAGTCTATACAGACTTTTAAACACAATCTTTATCCTTCCACCTATTACACAGGCATTAAAGTCATCATGAACAAAAGTCATTTCTGTCATGAGAAGCCGACACTACAATTTTTGTAGAAGAATTGAAAACATTTGTACTTCATAGACTGTGACCTTCATAATTCAATTTGTAAGTAATTTCTTCATTTGGGAAAATATTCCCTATCATCATTGTAAAGAAGAGAAAGTAAGGAGAAAAGGATATTTTGGGATATTTTATTTTCAAAAACCTCCAATTTTTATTAAAAGCAGGAGTAGCATTCAGTGAAAATCAATCCACTGATAATGAACTATGAAATGTTATACATATTTTATTGAAAACAATATCAAAGGAAAAAGCCTGTGACTTCTGAGATTTAGTGAATGAATTCCAGATTATTTGGATCATGCAGTTTAAAAAATGGATTTTGCTATTACCAATAGCTTTTTTAGAAGTTTAATACTAGGGAAAGGTATTGTAGCAAGGAAACTATTTTAGACTTCTTCTCTCATCATGGTAGTTTGGTCACTACTAGGTAGATATAATTTCTGGTTGTAGCCAGTGTTTTATAATGGTTAAAGTTTGAACTGGCTTTGGGAAGATACAAATTTTAGTCCACCCTCAACCAGAATAGGACTGGTCCATTTTGAGGGAAAAACAGAAGACTCTAAGTAGAATGTTCTACAGCCATACTGCTCCATCTTGTGGTGGGTACATCCGTATATTCAAGATTCAAAACTTTCTGCATCTTGTACAAACTTCTTCTTTCTGCAACAAACAATATTCTCACTTCAGGAGAACTGTAAAGATTACAAACCAAGCACAGAAGAAGAAAAAGTGGGAAAGTAAATAGGTCCATTGTAGTGAAAATGGCCAGAATAGGACCACTCAGAGGGAGCACTGACAAGAAACCCATTCTCACTTCTAATGGACCAGATGAATAGCCTTGAGGAACAGGAAGATGAGCCAAAAGTGGAGACAATGGTTAGATAAACGAAATTGGAGTCCAGGACAGAATTATTATTTGAGAAAGTGTCATAGACAAGACCCTCCTTAATTCTTAGAAAGAGGATAAGAAGGAGAGAGGAAGTATTTTCAGACTTGCAAATTTCTGTTAATATATCTACAAAGGGGATGCAATGAGTCAGTTATTGGTTACGAATCTGAGCTTCTCAGCTGGAAAGCTGACAGCCTGAGTTCTAACTTCAGTGCTGCAGAGCGTGAGCTCCCTTTCTTGCCTCAGCTCCTACCCACCTAGAAGTTTGAAAACATGCAAATTCAATAAAAAAGTAGGTACTGCTTTGGTGGGAAAGTAGCAGCATTGTATGCACTTTGGCGTGTAGCCATGCTAGCCACATAACCATAGAAGCATCTTCAAACAATGCTAAGAAATGGTGATAATCACTGCCCCCTAGAGTTGGACATGAGAAATGTTTACTTTTACCTTATACCTTTATAATTAACATAATGCTTGCTTGTGTGGTTTTGGTTTTCAGATTTGATTTACCACAAGGGAGCACAGGTAGGAAAAAGAAATGTAAAATTTGAACCCAGAGTCATGTATGTGCTATCCAGACTTATGTCGATGGAGATTCTCAGTCATCCTGATCATGATTGTCCCAAAGGTGCTTTTTCAAAAGTTAACTGTATTTCCTGAAAATCTTTCGCTTCTCATCCAAAAAGCTTTTTCAGTACTGACTGAATGGTGGAGGATGGAAGGATTTACATTCCTTGCAGTCATCTGATTGTTAGTACTCTCTCTGAGAGTCTTTGAGGCCACTTGGAGGTTTATCTGTACCTTCAGGGTGACCTGAATAGTGCAAATGGGTGTGGAATCTTCTTGGAACTGCTAAAAGGAGTGTGTAAACAGGAGATAGGTGGTGATGTATCTCTCTCCCTCTGTTGAGAGGTAGCTGATTAATTTTAACATAGGTGGCCTCTTTGACCTCTCTTTCAACCCAGCAGTCCTCTTTGTCCAGAATGTGGACTTTGCTGTCTTCAAGAGAGTAGTAGCCTTTGTCTTTCAAGTGCAGAAGGACTGCTGAACTGAAGAAGCTTCTTTAATGAAAAGTGAAATGTCTTCAAAAAAACTCCAAAGAAAGTCCAATTGCCTTTTGAAAAAGCACCTTTGGGTCTCCAGGTTTATAACAGGCAATTGCTGTTTTGTTGTTGTTGTTCTAATTATAGGTTTTCTATAGTTTATCAGATTAGTTTATCAAAGAGTGATGTCCTTCAATCTTTGCTATGCTTTGAATTGGAGTACCAAGCAAATGCTTAGTTTGGACAAAAAGGATTGAACAAGTTTAGGTTAAGAGTGTAAAGCAATTCAGTATTCAAAGTGATGCATTGAGGTTATGAATCATTCCGAAAACTTAATGGCAAGCAAAATGTAAATAGCAAAAGTTGCTTTCAGTCTGTATGTTGAGTGTCTTGCCCAGATGTATTTGGTAGATTTCTTTTTAAAATAATCCCTTCTTTCAGAATTAATCTTTTGTTCTCTTTTAACTATACATTTTGACAGATTTTATAGTTTGCCACAAGAGATTTTTTTTATAGTTGCAAAAGTATTAAAATATGAAAATGTGGTGATATGGAGATGACAGTACAAGAGAGATTTCCTCTGAACACTCCTCATGTTAAAGAATTACCAAAATCCAGCAAGGTGCAAACAAAATTAATCTTCCTTCCATTTCAGTGAAGTGAGAAAAACCCGATTGGCAGAAGTTCATTTCACTGCACTTCAAGTTCATTGCAAGAATTTGTATACATAGGATATATGCATTGAAATTATTTGGAAAGCTGAAGGGATCTTATCTGCATTATGAGCTGACATTTTTTTATGGAAACATATCCACTCTTAGAATACTTTCTGTAATATGAATTTATCAGTTCACATTCCAAGCTTTCACTTCATGTATTATTCAGTGTTAGCATAGATATTTCAGCTGATAAAAAGCTCTATAAAATACCTCTATCAGTGGGCATGCTTTGAAAAGGAATAGTATAAGGACTAAGATATATAACATTTAGCAAAGTCTACACATATTTGGGAGGATGTCCTGTAGAATTAAAAAAGGCTTCATTTGGGGTTGAAATACGAACAATGTGTCTTAATGCTGCCAACTATCTTTTTATATAAAAACTCAGGAGATGTTTCAGAAGTGTCCTTAAAAAACAACAACAACCCTGCTATTGTAACTAAAAGAGCAAGTAAGGGTTCACCTGTGGACTAACCATAATGACCCAACTGAAAAATGTGACCTTTTCAATCTGATTTCAGTGACATTTCTCACCCATATTAACAAGTAGGTCACTATTTATTCAGGGTTTTTCACATTTATTAAATATTTCAATGCAGTTTTCAGCAAAAACGAATAAAAATATATTAAAAGGGAGGAGGAGGAGGAGGAGGAGGAGGAGAAAGATATGTTTGGTGAGTTTACCCACAGGTGTTCAGACAGAAATTCATCCAGTTCCATGCACACAGCCATCCAAATACACCTCTATAGCATAGCTCTGGCAAAGTAAAAGGGAGGTGGTTGTAGAAGTATGAAAGCTAACCATGAACCCAAAGAAGTTACACCGTGTATAGTTGGTCCGGCTATCATACAATGATTAGTATTTTCAGATTCTGTAAATGCTTGCCAAAGGGAGGGCTATTAGATCTGGGCTGCAAAAATCTGGCAGGAACAAGAGATTGAAAATTGTAATGCTAAAACTGAAATACTTGCAATCAGATTTAGCTAGTGGCTTATGAGATCTCACTTGTATTCCCTGTTTTGTAAAGGAGAAGAGAAGAAGGAGGGAGAGAGAAAGAGAAGGGAGTTAGGCATGCAAAGATGCAGCGGCAAAGAGGAAGCCAGAAAGAACAGAGTTAACTTATACTACTTTTGTACCTAGTTTAGTTGGAAGCAACTCATAATGTAAATCATATTGAGCAGTTCACCTAGGAAAGATATATTTTTATTTTGAAGAACAATATTCCCCATTTAGACTGCAGTCTAATTCTCATGCTGGCCTAAGTGTTTTACAGAAACTGGAAGAATGCATTTTCTGACAATAATTCAGTATGATCTTGTGTGTGTGTGTGTGTGTGTGTGTGTGTCTGTGTCTGTGTGTCTATATATATGTATAGTCTGGGACTTAGTCTATATATATATTGTCTTGAGTGTTTTGAATACCTTGCCGGCCCAAATATGGGCCAAATCTTTTTTGCCTGTAT
>JAKJMR010006567.1:0-12429 GCA_024449315.1 Daboia siamensis | reverse complement strand
ACTGTGTTGGCTTTTTTGGCAGCTGCAGCAAACTGCTGGCTCATATTTAAGTGATTGTTAGATAGTGCCCAGTGTTAGAGTCTGTCCAGATCCTCCTGTATCTTAAACATATCTTCTGGAGTATTGGCTATTCCTGCCAGCTTGGTGTTGTCTGCAAATTTGATGAGTTCCCCATCTATCCCCTCATCCAAATCGTTGATGAAGATGTTGAAAAGCACTGGGCCCAAAACATAGCCCTGGGGCACCCCACTACATACTTCCTTCCATGAAGATGCAGTTCCATTGAGGACCACATGCTGAGTATGGCCTGTCAGCCAGCTACGAATCCATCTGGTGGTGATGCTATCTAACCCACATTTTTCTATCTTATCAAGTAATAGATTGTGATCTACTTTATCAAATGCCTTACTGATGTCCAAGTAAATTATATCTACAGCATTCCTCTGGTCCACTAGTTTTGTCACTTGGTCAAAGAATGCAATAAGATTTGTCTGGCATGATCTGTTTTTGACAAACCCATGTTGGCTTTTAGTGATAACTTTGTTGGCATCAAGGTGTTCGCTGATTTGTTGTTTGATTATCTTTTCCAGAATCTTCCCAGGTATTGAGGTCACAGTGATAGGTCTGTAGTTTCCTGGATCTATTTTTTTTTCCTTTTTTGAAGATGAGAACTACATCAGCTCTCTTCTAGTCCTCTGGTAGTTCCCCAGTGCTCCAGGATCTTTGAAAAATATAGTTCAGTGGTTCTGAGATCACGTCTGCCAGTTCCTTGAGAATCTTGGGGTGTAATCCATCTGGTCCTGGTGATTTGAACTCGTCTAGGCTGGACAGGTGCTCACTTACCATTTTCTTGCCTATCTTAACTTGCATTTCTATTCTGTTTTTTATGGCACTGGTTTTGGTTTTCTGCTTAGTCTCTGCCTCAGTCCAGATGTGTGGGAAAATATCATCCTGGATTTGTCAAGAGGGCTCAAGAAGGAGAGCCAGTTTGCTGCTATGACTGTGTTCCTTGTCCAGAGGGGACTATCTCCACTCAGGAAGGTGGGTGACACCACAGAAAATATTACTGGATTTATCCATAGCATTATGGTCAGTGTACATGTTAAAAGAGACACATCTAGGCTTAACTATTCAGTTGTTCTTAATTTTCAACATTATGAGGAATAAAAAAAAGATCTTGAAGGATGAGTTAGGAAAAAAATAGGAACACGATAGATTGAGGTTACTTCTGCCAGAGGAAATATCTTCTACAATTCTGTTTTGAAGTGTCTTTCCATTTTTACCTTTCTTAGGAATATCTAAAGCAGGGGTGTCAAACTGCCAGCCTGCAGGCCGGATGCATCATGCAGAAACCGTGGCCACCCAGTAAGTTGTGTGATATCTGGACATGTCCACAAAAGACTGACCCCACTACAAAACAGCATCTAGAAGACTTAACACCTCTGTGAAAATATAGAGAAATAGAAGCAAGATCACATGAATCATTAATACCACTTTATAATGCTTTGGTAAGAATACACTTGGAATATTGCATCCAGTTTTGGTTGCCATGATATAAAAAAAGTGTTGAGACTCTAGAAAGAGTGCAGAGAAGAGCAACAAAGATAATTAGGGGACTGGAGGATAAAACATATCAAGAACAGTTGCAGAAGCTGGGTATGTCTAGTTTAATAAAAAGAAGGATTAGGGATGAGAATAGCAGTGTGCCAATATCTAAGGAGTTGCCACAAAGAAGAGGGAGTCATCCTATTATCCAAAGCACCTAAAGTCAGAATAAGAAAGAAAAGATGGAAACTAATCAAGGAGAGAACCAACCTAGAACTAAGGAGAATTTTCCTGATAGTAGAACAATTAATCAATGGAACAACTTGTTTGGACTAGACGACCTCCAAAGTCCCTTCCAATTCTGTTATTCTGTGAAAACCTGATCCAGGAAAAAAGGAAGAAAGCCTGAGACCACATTAGTCTCTTATCCAAATAAGCCACATGATCTGCTGGCCTTCAAATGGGAAGGTTTCAGAATTTTGGCATGTGAGTGGGAAAAGAATCTATAACAGAAAATGGCAGGAGCTCATCCCTAAGTCTTTACTATCCCCACTTAGCTAGGCAGCTGCAGTCTCTTTTTAAAAAGAGACTGGAAAACCATTTGTCTCAAATGGTATAGGCTTTCCAGCCTCAGCAGGGGGTTGGACTAGAAGACCTCCAAGATCCCTTCCAACTCTGTTATTCTATTCTATTCTATTCTAATATGGAGCCATAGAATTGCAATGGGATAAATGCTGTAATTTAAATTTGACCATAGACGTCATGCCTGAATTTGGGAGATGAGTGCAGCTGAAGCACAAGCTGTAACATTTAGCAACCTCTCTTGCTGAACTGTCACATGACTAAAAAGGTCAGCAAGAATCCTCATGAAAGGCATTGTTCATGGCTGCCAAATAGTCAGCTGCAAGGCTCCCCTACCTCAAAACAAATACACTAAACTAAACAAGCAAGCAAAAGTCACCTCCAAGTATAGAAACGAAAAGGCACCACCAAATTCAGTAATAGGCAACAAAATTTGAATGTTATCCATTCTACCAGAGAACACAAATCAGTGTCTTTGTTTACTGTGGAGACTGATTCCTTCATAATGGGAATAACATTATGCAGAAGATAATTGAAACCTGCAAACAAAAGGAAAGGTCTCGATGATTTCACCTTTGTGGGATTTTACTTTGGATTTACTGAACAATTCATTTATTCCATCCATTTATATGTCCTTCTTGATTCCGATAGGCAGAAATGTAAAATATGGTGCTTTTCACTCTGTTCATGAATCTATTGTAGGCTGTATGCACAAAGTGTTTCATTGTTCATAGCAATCTCCTGCCTTACTTTCCCTCTCCCACACACATACACAAACATATGCAAACTTTTGAATTTCAGTTCAGCAAACGAATAGATGTCTCAGGAAACTTGGAGGAGGTGAGTTGATGGGAACACAAGCAAAGATGGCCTGTTTTGGTTCTCAAACCAACTCAGCTAAAACAGACTTCAAGAGAATATATATCATGGGCTTTTATTTGGAAAGTTTTCTAGAGTTGGAAAGATGAACAACATGAAGAGACATAATATCATCCTTTATGTAAAAAGGTTTTAAAAAGGATTTCAAGCTCATACATTGATACAGAGGATTTTAAAGATAAATATTCAATTGAAGACATAACCTTTCTTTTGAGGATTCTTGGGTGATAAGTCAGAAAAATGTCATGGAACATTATTGCAATATACAGTATGATTGCTGTGGGTAAGATTACTACATCCAGAAAATTCAAAAGATTCAGCACTACCCACAATGAAGGAATGGTTGCTGAGATGGACAAAGTGATTTCTTCAATTAGAGAAAGGGCAATATCTACATTTATTGCTGACTGGAACACCTTTCACAAAAATAAAGCTGTAATTTATGATTTTAATGATTAGTCAGGATAGATTATAGAAAAAAGAGTCACAGTGTAGTTTTAGACAGAGAATTTAAAATATTTCTCTATTTCTTTCTGGTTTTTTTAGTTCAAATTTAGTTTACTGCTACTATCCTTTCTAATTGCCATCCAAGAGCTCTTCCCCAATGTATATCTGATCAGAGTTACAACTTTCATGACATTTATTTGGACTCCAAAATAACTTGTGATGCTGTGCTTGACCTGCTCTCAGCTGGGGAGGTCAATGTTCCTAACTAAAGCTATGGAAGGCAGAGGAACATTTTCATAGTCCTTGAAGGGTCAAAGACTGACATCTCCTCTCAGATTGGCACCATGTTGGCCTCCTACAAAATTCCAGAAATATGTATATAATGTTCTGTAGCCTACTTCCCTCGCCGTAGGGGTCAGTAGGAAGAACTGCACTATCTGAGATGAAAGCAGAGATAATCAATCCCTGTGCCAAAGATGAAAAATCTCTGAGATTTTGCTTCCTCATAACAACCAGCATCTTTATAATATTTCTACTTATATTTGAAAAAAGCAGCTCACACATCAGCTTGTTTTGGAAGAGCAGGATTCAGTGACATTCAGGCACTTTCCATTTCTATGATACAGTTTGGAGATAAAGCATTTCATTTTTCTTATTTGAAATATCAGTTTTCAGAGAAAGGATGGACAAGATGGCCATAGAAAGTTGACTTGGACCCTCCCCCAGGAGGAGATTGAAAGGCTCTAGTACCTAAAAATTCACTGCCAAAATAATGGATATTTTAGCCCCTTCTCCCATTTAAAATAATGGAATTTTTTGAGACTCCCACCAATTATATATTATTGAGATAGCAAGAAGATTCCCATGATTTCAAAACCTGGGTGTGGCATCTCAGAACTCAAGTAGGCTAAGAGCATTGGGAGATATTCTGCCTTAAGGATTCAAAAAAGCTCAGTGGACATCTTTTAATTTTACTTTATCCAGTTGGTGAGATTATCTTCCAAACATCCTTTAAACATATTAAGCAAAATCATTGGTTTACTTATGTATTGAGATCAGCTTGCACCTGTAAGGACCCACTTCAATCTACATCTTAAGAAAACATAACTCTTGGAAATAGTTTCTTCCAACAGGAATTTTTATTAAAAGAAATTGACTGAAGGCATGCTACTGTAGACAGGATCTGGGGAATCCTCCCTACCATTCAATGTTTTAAAGTGTTTCCAAGCAGCCCCCTACCCGTAGATCTTCCAGGCAATCCAAACTGACAGATTTCTAGGTGTTAACTTCAAGAAAGATAATATCAGTCTGGCTACCTCGGCACAATCATTAAATCCTCTTATTGCCCAGACTCCAAGTGTTCCATCTTTCCCCCTCCCCTTTTCCCTCACTGTAAAGAGAAGAGCTTCAGAGGGGCACAGAATGAAAGGCAGATGGCTACATTGTTATGGTGAACAGACCTGAAGTGAATCAACAAAAGGTTACTTTGTAGTGAAGATGGGAAGTTAAAGTAGTAAAAACCCCATGCATACCCCCTCCCCTTTTTTAGTATGATAGAATCCAGGAGACAGTATGGATTGGTTTTTAATTCAGGAAGATAGATAGAAATGAAATATAACTGGATTCTGACATACCATTTTTTTGGTGTAGATCAGGCATGTCAAACTGCCAGCCCACGAGCCAGATGTGTCATGCCAAAATCGTGCCCACCCCATTGCTGGAAATGGGGAAAAAGTAATGATACATTGTACGACATCACGTGACATCATGAGTTTGACATGGTGTAGATTGTTGAAAAAAGTTAAAATTTAAAATTCCTCTGTCTCATATTTCTACATTTCTTCTGGTTGTAAGATGCTCCTTTGTATTCAGGTCTGACCTCAGAATGATGATGTAGCATTTGGGGATAAAGATGCAACCCAGCAGAGCAGCATTGGAGGACAAGATGGAGAAGACCTGCACAGCCACCATATATTTCCCTTTGGTGCTCAGATAGGTGGGCACAAAACTGACCCAAACACTGCAGAAGACCAGCATGCTGAAAGTGATCAGCTTGGCTTCATTGAAGGCCCCAGGTAGATTCCTGGCCAGGAAAGCCACCATGAAGCAGATGGCAGCCAGGAAGCCCAGGTAGCTGAGGGTGATGTAGAACATGACAACATAGCTTTCATTGCATTGCAGGATGATCATTCCAGGCTGAGAGTGGAAATCAAAATCAGGGAATGGGGGAGAAACTCCCAGCCAGATGGTACAGATGATAACTTGGACACCAGAACAAGAAAGGATAATGGAGTTGGTCAAGCTCTTTCCCAACCATCTCTTCACTCGATTTCCTGGTTTTGTGGCAAGAAAAGCCAGCACCACCATGACTGTTTTAGCCAAGAGAGAAGAAATGGCAACCGAAAAGACCATGCTGAACACTGTTTGTCGAAGAAGGCAGGTGGCTTTCCTTGGTTGACCAATGAAGAGAAAAGAAGATAAGAAGCAAAGCAGGAGGGAGACCAGGAGGATGTAAGAGAGGTCCCGGTTGTTGGCTTTGACAATGGGAGTTTCTAGATATTTAATGAATATGATTAATACAAGGCCTGTAGTTATGAACAAGAGTAGACCAAAAGAGACCAAGATGATGCCCAGATATTCTTCGTAAGACAAGAAGGTTATAATTTTGGGGATACATTGTATTCTGTCCTTATTTGGATATTGATCAGGTGGACACTTGCTGCATTTTTCCATATCTGAGAATATCAAAGTGATTATCTTTTTTAAAAAAAACCTCTCCATTCACAATTTAAGAAGTAGCTTCTTGGGAAAACATCTGATACCAGAGACAATGCAAGATAAGATAATAAGAATACCATTTTCATATCTATTTCATATGTTTCATATATCATTTCGTATCTACATTTGTTTGTGTGTGTTTTATGCCAGACAATCACCTTGTAGGGGAGATGGGTAGCATAAAAAATTAATAAATAAATGAATAACTAAAATACATATATAGCTAAGATCTATGGAATTCAAGGAGATCTTAGGACCTGAAGGATTTCATGCTAATGTGCAAAACTTACAATATTAGAAATTAATAATGACTTCGTTGATCTTTCTAAATACACTTCCTGAGTCCCGCAGTATTGGACTTCCTAATACAATGAACTTATATGATGTGTATGTTGTGCATTCTACCAAGCTGGCAGAGAAAGCCCTAGTCATGGAATAATCTGGAATGGCTAATGGGAGGAGTGATAACCTGGGTGGAATGAGGTGTTTCCATAACTGTCCACAGTACCTTATTTTGGACCAGCAATACCTTCCTAGTGATCCTCATGGAGAAGCCCATATAGAATACATTGCAAGAAACCTTCCAATAATTATACTAAGATATTTCCTCAACTTTCAAAGAAATATGATTTTTCTAGAGGTCAAAATACAGAAGGAAACATCCAAACTAAAAAGCAAACATATATTTTATTTGGTAGTAATAGAGGTTTTCCCCTTCATGGATTACTGCCTTGTCATGGTGAAGGGGCTTGTGTAATTCAATGAAGCTACGAGCTATGCCATGCAGGGCCACCCAAGAGGGACAGGTCATAGCAGAGAGTTCTGACAAAACGTGATCCACTGGAGAAGGAAATGGCAACCCACTCCAGTATCTTTGCCATGAAAACCCCATGGACAGTACCAAAAGGAAAAAAGATATGATGCTGGAAGATCTCCTCAGGTTGGAAGGTGTCCAATATGCTACTGGGGAAGAGCAGAGGGCTAGTACTAGTAGCACCAGAAAGAATGAAGCGACTGGGCCAAAGCCGAAAGGATGCTCAGCTGTGGATGTAACTGGTGGTGAAAGGAAAGTCCGATGCTGTAAAGATTTTTTCTCCATAGGAACGTGGAATGTAAGATCCATGAATCAAGGAAAGCTGGACGTGGTCAAACAAGAGATGACAAGACTGAATATCGACATCTTAGGAATCAGCAAACTAAAATGGACAGGAATTGGTGAATTTAATTCAGATGACCATCAGGTATACTACTACAGGCAAGAATCCCTCAGAAGAAATGGAGTAGCCTTCATAGTCAATAAAAGAGTAGGAAAAGCAATACTGGGATACAATCCCCCAAAATGACAGAATGATCTCAGTTTGAATCCAAGGCAAACCATTCAATATCACAGTAGTCTAAGTCTATGCCCCAACCATCAGTGCTGAAGAGGATGAAATTGACCAGTTCTATGAAGCCCTACAGCACCTTATAGAACTAACACCAAAAAATGATGTCCTTATCATCATGGGGGATTGGAATGCTAAAGTAGGAAGCCAAAAGTTAACCAGAATTACAGGCAAGTTTGGCCTTGGAGTACAAAATGAAGCAGGGCATAGGCTGATTGAATTTTGTCAAGAGAATACAATGGTGATAGCAAACACTCTTTTCCAACAACCCAAGAGACGGCTCTACACATGAACATCACCAGACGGTCAACACAGAAATCAGATTGACTATGTGCTCTGCAGCCAAAGATGGAGAAGCTCTATACAGTCAGTAAAAACAAGACCAGGAGGTGACTGTAGCTGAGATCATGAGCTTCTCGTTGCAAAATTTAGGCTTAAACTGAAGAAAGTAGGGAAAAGCACTAGGCCACTCAGGTATGAACTAAATCATATTCCTGACGAATATACATTAGAGGTGACAAATAGATTTAAGGAATTAGATCTGATAGACAGAGTGCCTGAAGAACTATGGATGGAGGTTCACAACATTGTACAAGAAGTAGCAACTAAAACCATCCCAAAGAAAAAGAAATGCAAGAAAGCAAAACGGCTGTCTGAGGAAGCTTTGCCAATAGCTGAGGAAAGGAGGGAAGCGAAAGGCAAGGGAGAAAAAGAAAGATACACCCAATTGAATGCAGAATTCCAGAGAATAGCTAGAAGAGATAAGAATGCCTTCTTAAATAAACAATGCAAAGAAATAGAAGAAAACAATAGAATAGGGAGGACTAGAGTTCTCTTCAAGAAAATTGGAGAGATGAAAGGAACATTTAATGCAAAAATGGGCATGATAAAGGACCAAAATGTCAGGGACATAACAGAGGCAGACGAGATTAAGAAGAGGTGGCAAAATTACACAGAAGAACTATACAAGAACGAGCTTAACGTCCCTGATAATCACGATGAGGTGGTCACTGACCTTGAGCCAGACATCCTAGAATGTGAAGTGAAATGGGCCATCTGGCCCTCTCAAATTCCTGGAAGAAATGGAGGTAGTGGCAGATTTTATTTTCCTGGGCTCCAAGATCACTGCAGCTGGGGACTGCAGCCAAGAAATTAAAAGATGCTTGCTCCTGGGGTGGAAAGCAATGGCAAATCTAGACAGCACACTAAAAAGCAGAGGCATCACCCTGCCAACAAAAGTGCATGTAGTCAAGGCTATGGTCTTTCCAGTTGCAATGTATGGCTGTTAAAGTTGGACAATAAGAAAGGCTGAGCGCCAAAGAATTGAAGCCTTTGAATTCTGGTGCTGGAGAGGACTCCTGTGAGTCCCTTGGACTGCAAGACAATCAAACCAGTCAGTCCTAGAGGAGATTAACCCTAACTGCTCTTTAGAAGGCCAGATCCTAAAGTTGAAACTCAAATACTTTGGCCATCTGATGAGAAGGAAGGACTCACTAGAGACAAGCCTAATGCTGGGAAAGATTGAGGGCAAGAGAAGAAGGAGACAACAGAGAATGAGGTGGCTGTATGGAGTCATTGAAGCAATAGGCGTGAGCCTAAATGGACTCCAGAAGATGGTAGAGGACAGGAAGGCCTGGAGGAACGTTGTCCATGGGGTTGCAATGGGTCGGACACGACTTCGCAGCTAACAACAACAATACAGGTTGTCCGATATGGAAAATGCTCTTAACTCTTGGCAGCCCCTTTAATTGTTCACTTTCAAAATAGAGAAGAAAACACTTGAGCTTCAATCTGTCTCTTAATTTGAACTTCCATTAAAATGCTCTGGATGAATCTACTTCCACAAGGCCTGCTCTTTTCTCTGGTGTCACCCACCTTCCTGAGTGGAAATGGTCCCCTCTGGACAAGGAACACAATCATAGCAGCAAACTGGCTCTCCTTCTCGGGCCTGTTTGACAAATCCAGGATGGCATTTTTCCACACATTTGGACTGAGGCAGAGACTAAGCAGAAAACAATGAATATCAAAGAAAATATGTTAGGACTAACTATCCTTAGAAAATAAATGTCAGAATGAACATTAGCCAAAGGGACTCTGTTCTTCATTTAGATAAGTATGAACTCTCTAACTAGTTCCAAGTAGTTGCAGGAGTTACAACTGACAGATTAGTTCATCTCTTTTGCTTTTGGAATATCACATTAAAATAAAGGACTTTTCTACTTAATATAGCTGGATGCATAGAATTGAGAAAAGATTTAAGCATTAAGTGACAGCTGTTTCTTTTTTACGGCTCCATTAAAATTTATTCCTCCATTCTTCATGTATCCATGATTTTAATTTGGGTAATGTATTCATGTTAAATTTTAGAATAAAATTTATTCTAAAAGATTTACTATTTATTCTATTAAATGTATGAAAATAAAATCAGACTGTGATCAAGAACAAAACTTAAAACTGGTAGGATCTGCAAAGATTTCAACACTACATAAAACATTGCAAAGTTATCTAAAAGAGTCTCCCAGTTGGGATAAATAGGAAAAACTCCTTACAAATTAGAGCTGTCAACCTTAAAGGAAAGGGTCTTTGTTTATTTGTATAATTTTAATTTATATGGCTGCCCTCTTAGTCATATGAGGCTAACGTATCTGGTTTCTAGAACCTAGTTAGATGATATAGAGATAAGGTCATGAAAATAGATTTCTCAAGAATTCAAGCAACTTTTGCTTCCAGAAGATGAACATGAGTAAGATCCTTGGCTGGAAAAGGTTCTAAGGCCCAGCTTGATAACCAAGACAAGGTCCTTTCTGTTGAAGAACTACAACTACATGACACCAACTGGCACGGAAAGACAGACTCATGTTCATGATTAGTTAAATTTGGAGTAACTAAATTATTAGTTAAATTTGGAATTAGTTTCTGCATAGAGAGATTTAAAGTAGCTAATAATCATGATAAACAATATCATTCAAGGGTTATCAGATGAAATGCCTACTTACAAACCAAAAGCAAATCTTAGTAACATTTACTTTCCAATTGTCGCTTGTTATTTCCAATATCAGAAATAGGAAGGGCTTTTCTTTGGATGAAAGTCATGGTTCGGTGCACCAGTTTTGTGGGTCACGGCATAACCTCACATCAGAACAAGTCATTGTGATTTCAGGTGAACTGAATGCCTTGGACTTCCTTCCAGTGAGCAGAAGGTCTATTGCGCTCTCTCAATGGTGTGAAAGGAAACCAAGGATAATTCTTGTCACATCTGGACTGCTTAAAAACATTACTATGTCTATGGACTTTCCTTTTCAGAGGACACTGTCCCCAGCCAGGACAATCTGAATCCCAAGGCATATTTGCCATAGGAACCAAGAAGGTATCTATCCAGTCTTGATTCAATTTCATTTGATTCTTCCCAAACCTGAACTTGGGAACTGTTTAACTTCTCCATCTGTCTAACTTCTCCTTTGCTATTTTAAAATAAGAAACAAGCAAATCTGAGTCTATCAGTTCCACAATCATCAGCACTCAAGGGCCTCTCTCTCCAGTTTTGTGGTGATACCAGGTTGCAGAGGATGCACAAAATGGCTGTGACATATGTCTTCTAGTCCAACCCCCTTCTCATGTAGAAAGCCCTATACCATTTCAGACAAATGGTTGTCCAATTTCTTCTTTAAAACTTCCAGTGTCGGAGCATTCACAACTGGAGACAAGTTGTTCTACTGATTAATTCTTCTAACTATCAGGAAGTTTCTCCTTAGTTCTAGGTTGCTTCTCTCCTTGATTAGTTTCCATCCGTTGCTTCTTGTCCTGCCTTCAGATGGTTTGGAGAATAGCTTGACTCCCTCTTCTTTGTGGCAACCCCTGAGATATTGGAACACTGCTATCCTGTCACCCCTAGTCCTTCTCTTCATTAAACTAGACGTAACAAATTCCAGCAACCGTTCTTTATATGTTTTAGCCTCCAGTCCCTACTTGGCTTGGCCAAGTTGAAATGGGTGCTCAGACTTGAAAATAGAGAATAGACATCAATATTTCTCCCACCTGGTTGAGCAAGTTTAGCAATGACAAAGTAGCTTCATTGACTGTAAATCTCTGCCTTTCAAAACTCCCAAGTTGCTCATCAATGATATCCATCAAAGGAATAAACACCCAGCTTATCACGTTCAGATCTGTTGCTACATCTCCATTTTGATCCAAGTACAATTTCCAATGGGAAATATTGCAAAACTCATTCTTCTCCAGAAATGGGTGGAACTAGAATAGAAACATTCAGGAATTTTAAAAGCAGAAAATTTAGTTTCTTATCCCAGCTGGTTCTTTTCACATTTGAAACTTTCATCTCCAGTTGTCTAACTTGCAAATATTGTGAGTTGGTAAAAGAAATATTACCACAATCTTCAAAAGTGAAAAATGCTCAGATAAATTGGTCAATCATATATTGAAAAAAATATGTATTGACAAAATATAGTTGATCAAATTTATCTATTCAATGGAACATTTTAGAATATGTCATAAATAAATTGAACAAAGAAACAAAGTGAGACTATTCATAAATGCCTTTGAAAAAACAAGAAAGCATGGAGTTCTCAAGAGGCTAATCTTCTTCTAAGTAGACCTGTTGGGAAACATGACCACATAAGCTAATTCTACATTATTGTAAGGGTACATTAAGAGACTCTTGTACGTTTTATCTCCCACCAACACTGAGAAGTTAAGAAATAACCTTAAAATTGCACGCACGCACACACACACACACACACACGTGTGTGTGTGTAAATTTTTTGGCTTGCTAACAAAGAATAAAGGGAGACCAATATGA
>JAKJMR010006562.1:0-14559 GCA_024449315.1 Daboia siamensis | reverse complement strand
ATACTTTTCATTTTAGTCAAATGTGCTCCAATATGTTCACCAGGTTTCAATCTGGAACCATGGAACTCAGACAAAAGTAAACATGTAGACTCAATGGATGTAGGCCGGTAACATGCTTCTGAGTCCAAATCTGCTGGGCAGTTGCATCATGTGAGAACGTGAGCTGCAATTCAGTGTCCATTGACATCAATAATGTTGTGCATGCTCTATTATCCAAGTCCCATATGTCAGGAGTCCATGGCTGGGCAGGAGGATTAAACACCATCATGTGAGTACCTTCTCTGCGTAGCAAAAGTCCAACCTCACTGACCCATGCCCTGTAATTCTGTCCTGACTTCTTTAATTTTGAGTCACCAGCCAGTGGTACAATCGAAGGTATTTGATGAGGAACATACAATTGAGGTACTGGCTGTGCAGGTCTTTGAACTGGTATTCCACTCTGGCCAGCAGGAGGCGCTGGCGCTGGGGCAGGTGCAGTAGCATAACCTGCAGATGACACTGGCCTTCGCATATAAGAACCTGGTGGCAATTGCATGTAGGCTGAATATGGCTGTGCTCTGCCAGGTAGAGGGGCTTGCATCGAAGCAATATTGACAGGAGAAGCAAAAGTAACAGGAATCCTAGCACCATTAGGGGCTGGAGCCTCAGATCTTGTATCTCTGAGCAAAGATTCCTCCATGGACAGTTGAGAAAGTGAGAGCTCCAATTCATGTCTTATTGCAGCTTCACCAGTAGATGGTGCTATAATATTAGTTTCAGGCATCACTGTGGCTCTGTATGTCCTTTGGGACAGCCCATAGTCATGTGACATAGGAGCCTCCGGTTCCCATTCGTCTGGCATGACACTCAATGATGGGCGTGACTTTGGCTTTGGGGAAGAAGGAGGCAATATGGCTTCTTCTTGTGGGTGTGGCAATATGGCCGGTTCTTGCTCATAACACTTCTCATATTGCTGAACCATTGACACATATTCCTTTGCCTGCTGCAAACGCTTTTCAAAAACCCCAATTTGTGCACAGTAGCCTTGCATAGCCCTATCTCGCATAGTTTGCTTGGGGCTTGAAGGAGCAGAAGGAATTTTCTTCGGCTGAACTTTAGGTTTCGCTCCAAGCCTTTGACATTCATCTTGAGCAGCTACCAGGGAGCTTTGAAAAGTAGAAAAAGGAGTGACTGACCTTGCATCGTCGACAGGAGCAGGTGCATCATCTCCAAGGCGTGTGGCTGAAGCGATCGGAGTCTGTAAAGTCGAAGGGAGATGCCCCACGGATAAACTCCTAGCCTCCCTTTTCAGCCTCGGCTTCATGTTTCAGCAGTTAATCACCGCTGCCTCACCAGCACTAACTAACTGATAACAGCCGCAGAAACATGCATCTCTAAAGACATAAATCAAACCATCCTCGATACCAAATGTTAAGGTAAAAATCACCTTAGTAGAGGGCGAAGGATCGTGCCTCAGAGAATGCATGATGTGCATGAAGGAAGGAAATAAAACACGACGCATCATCTTACTAAATACCTTTTAATTACAAAAATATACAAACTAGATATATTATAAAAAGAGAGCTAGCTGACTACATCCTAACGTAACAGAGAGTAACAGCAAAAGTGGTAAAGGACAATAAAGAATAACTGTGAGAACCTTTTTCTAGACATGCGCACTAAACTGTCTGAAACCATAACACATGAGATTCACTATGGTTACCAGATAGGTTATCATAACAGGTGCAGAGAGCAGGGAAAAATACAGTTAGAAATGAACTTTTCTGACGAACAAAAAAAACGTGCAGTGACAAAACAATTGTTTCATTTTCAAATGTGAAGTTTGAGAGAACATCACTTCTTATTTTAATTTGACTTAAAAAGAAAAGGACTGTCCAACCAAATGGCTTCTCTATTTTGTCATTGTGGCCCTAAACTGTATTATTAGACCCCAGTCCGATATTACATATAAGGAATATGTCAAAGAAGTCACTGACAGAAATGTGAAAGCTTGTAATCATGTATATGTATCTTTGTTTATGTGCAAGCAACTTTGTAGGTGCTTTATATTGGGAAATTAGTTATATAAAAGCAAATGTTTCATGCTTTAGGTACAGGTGATTGCTTATATGAAAAGAACATGACTTTAATAACAACAAAAGACTGGGAAGAAAGAAACAATGTTTTTTTTTTTATTGAAAAGTTTTTCAATACATTTTATCTTTAACATCCCAACCCCCACCCCCTCCCTCCCTTCCCAACCCAATCCCACCCTCTCACCCTCCCCTTCCCCCCTCCCCCCTCCCTGACTTCCCAGAGCTGAATACAAGGTATAAAAGTAAAAAAACAATCATAAACTACCATATGCTAATAACAATAAACTATTAAGTCTACCGCACTTTAGCTCTTATAAAATGACTACAAGCAATATAAATATCCCATCAATACTTATTCAAATGCTAAATGAAACTTTTTAGTCCCATATTTATTCTGAATGTAATCAATCCATTTTTTCCACTCCGCATTATATCGTCGTTGCGAATGGTCTTTCAAATACGCTGAAATCTTCGCCATTTCTGCCAGGTTAGAAACCTTTAAAGTCCACTCTTCTATAGTCGGCAGTTCTTCCTTCTTCCAGTATTGCCCTATTAAAAGTCTTGCTGCCGTAATCAAGTTCAACATCAGCTTAATGTCCACAACAGTAGTATCAGTAATAATGCCCAGTAAAAACAATTGCGGACAAAACTTTATCCTTTTCTTGAATATCTTCTGCATATTCCACCAGATTTTAATCCAAAATGCTTTAACCTTTTTACAAGTCCACCATATATGAAAATACGTTGCATCTTCGCCACCACATCTCCAACATTTAGGCTGATAATTCGGATACATACTTGCTAACTTTTTAGGATCTAAATGCCACCTATAAAACATTTTATAAAAGTTCTCTCTTAAATTTTGAGCTTGTGTAAATTTTACATTTCTCACCCAGATCTTTTCCCAAGTGTCCATTGTAATAACTTCCTGAATATTCTGCGCCCATTTTATCATACAGTCTTTAACAATTTCTGTTTCTGAATCAATTTCTATCAATGCAAGATATATCCGTTTGATATGTGCTGGGCCCTGATTTCTAATTTGCTTTACCAGGTTTTCATCATTCATTAAAAAACCAATTTTCTGATCTTCTTTCCACCTGGCTTGTAGTTGCCCATATTGAAACCAGGCTTGAACAATCTTTTTTCCTCGTAAAAAATTATATGGCTTCAAACACCATACATTCCTCTCCAAACTCAAGATTTCCTTATATGTAGTCACATCATGTTTGAATCCAACATTTATGTTCTCTATTGCGTGTTTCGGTATTGCCCATAAAGGTATCTTGTAGTTTAACTTATGTCTATGCTTTTTCCAAACTCGCAACAAAGCATGTCTTAAAATATGCACCTTAAACACATTATCTACCTTCTTGTCATACAATAAATATGCATGCCAACCAAATAACAAATCATGACCTTCAAGATTTAATAATCTCCTTTGTGTTAAGTTAATCCAATCACTTATCGCTGATAATGCAGCAGCTTCATAATATAATTTAAGATTCGGCATTTTTAGACCACCTCTTTCACGCGTATCCTGCATAATTTTGAATTTAACCCGTGGCCTTTTCCCTGCCCAAACAAATTTGTTAATACCCTTCTGCCATTCCTCCAAGTTTGAATCCTTTTTAAGTATGGGTATCATTTGGAACAAAAATAGAAATTTTGGCAAAACATTCATTTTCACTGCTGCAATTCTTCCCAATAATGACAACTGTAATTTTTTCCAACTATCCAATTCTTTTTGCACTTTGTTCCATAGCTTTTCATAGTTATTTTTGTATAATTTTACGTTTGAGGGTGTCAAATATACCCCCAAATATTTAACCCTTTCAACAATTTCAAATCCAGTTAACCTTTCTAAAGCTACCTTTTGTAATACTGTCATATTTTTAGATAACATTTTAGTTTTTTGTATATTAACCTTAAATCCAGAAACTTTCCCATATTGCAATATTAACTCCATCAATTCCATAACAGAATTTTCTGGCTGTGTCACCGTAATAACCAGATCGTCCGCAAACGCCCTCAATCTATAATCCTGATCTCTTATTTGAATTCCCTTCTTTCCGAATTCCGTATTTTAATCAATAATATCTCCAATGTTAGAACAAATAATAAAGGTGATAGCGGGCACCCCTGCCTCGTACCCTTTTCAATATTACACATTTCAGTCAGACTATTATTCACAATTATTCGGGCTGTTTGCTTTTGATATAATGCCCTGATTGGTTGTAAAAATTCATCCCCAAAATTGATTTTATCTAATACTTTCATCAAAAATTTCCAATCCAATTGATCAAAGGCTTTTTCAGCATCCAAAAAGATCAATGCTGCAGGGATCTGGTTATTCCTTTCCAAAAATTCCAACAAATCAACTATATGCCTCACATTATTTTTCATTTGTCTACCACTTATAAACCCAGTTTGATCACCATGAATTACCTGTTGCAATACCCTCATCAGTCTATTAGCTAAAACCTTAGCAAATATCTTGTAATCCGTGTTCAAAAGTGATATTGGCCTATAATTTCTTGCTTGAGTAACATCCTGATCTTCCTTCGGAATCAAAGAAATAAAAGCAGTTTTCCAAGACGGAGGCACTCCTCCCCCCTTTTGAATTGTCTGAAACAATTCCTTTAGTGGCTTTATCATCTCAAACTGTAAATTTTTATAATACACAGCAGTCAAACCATCCGTACCTGGCGCTTTACCCACTTTTAACTGTTTGATTGCCAAAAATATTTCTTCCTCAGTTATCAGTTGATTCATCTCTTCTTTTTTTTCTTGCGTAAGAACCGGGATGCTAACGTCTCTCAAATATACATCAATTTCTGTTTCATTAATCTTATCTCTAGCATATAACTTAGAATAAAAATCAACAAAAGTTTCCTTAATAAGATTCTGCTGATACACAACCTTACCCTTATATTCTATTTTATCTATATTAGAAGCCCTTTGCTTCTTCCTTAGCATATAGGCTAACCATCTACCTGGTTTATTGGCATTACAAAAAGTATTATGCCTAGCAAACCGTAGATTAGTTGCCACCTGATCAGCCATTAACTTATCAAATTGTCCCCTTAATAAATTAATAACCTCTTTAATCTTCACATCCAATGGGTTCAAAATTAAGGCCTTTTCTTTTTCCCTAATCTCATTCTCTAATTCCTTCCTCCTAAATTCCAAATTACGTCTGTATTTATTATTCAGATATATCAACACACCTCTCATATACGCCTTACTAGCATCCCATACCATTTCCATAGAGGTACCCTTATGCATATTAGTTTCAAAAAAAACCTTCATCTGTTTTTTACATTCTTCCACATTTTCCTGATTTCTAAACAGATTCTCATTTAAACGCCAGGAACGCCTGTCTCTAATGTCTTTTTCAATCTCTAACCAAACTGGACTATGATCAGACATAGTTCTTGAACAAATCTTTATCTTCTTAGTCCTAGAAAAAAGATCATTAGTCACTAATATAAAATCAATCCTAGAAAAAGATTGATGTCTATCGGAAAAAAAAGTATAGTCCTTTTCTTGTAAATTTCTCTCCCTCCAAATATCTCGCAGTTCCAAATCATCCATCATCTCAAAAAAAGACTTAGGCAATTTAGCATGACTTGGGGTACTTCTAAAAGATCCACTCTTGTCCATTTGTACATTCAAAACACCATTCCAGTCTCCCATAAAAATAAAAGATTTGTAATCCAATTGAGTAATCTTGCTGTGTAATAAACTATAAAAGTCAGCTTGTTGTTGATTAGGAGCATATAATCCAACCAAAAGCGTTTTTTTGCCTTCTATTAACAAGTCTACTATAACATATCTTCCTTGTTGATCTGCTTCAATTAACTCCGCTGTAATTGTGTTCTTGACATAAATAACCACTCCATTTTTCTTATTTGTTGCAGAAGCAATAAATTGTGTGCCTAATCTTGAATTTAGTAAGTACTTTTGGTCCATAACTCTAATATGTGTTTCTTGTAAGCAAATAACATCAGTCTTAAATTGTTTTAAATATTGAAAGATTTTCTTTCTCTTCTGTGGTGAGTTTAATCCATTGACATTCCAAGTTAAAAACTTAGTCGCCATCTTTAGCGACCCGAAGCTTTTGGAACGCGTCTTCCAGGATCCCCTTCACATTTTTAGGCCGCGCCCCTCCCACAGCTTTGCTATAGGTACGCTTTGGAGGTTCCACAACATTCTGCTGATCCTGTTCTTGCTCACGTCTCATTTGTCTCGAAGCAGCACGTGTAATCCTCTGGTCTCTTGCTTCTTCCGATACTGCTGAAATTTGATCCACTCCTGTTGCTTTCTCATCTGTCTGTGTTGTTCCTTCAGCACCTTGAGGCTTTCCCTCTCCATTCTTCTTTGTTGATTCCAAAAGTGGTATGGGGATTGCTTTTAAGACATTACTGTAAAAATCACGTGCCTGCATCACTGTAACAAAACGGTGTCCCCCGCACTTCTAATAAGCTTGGAAGATTTAGCCGCCATTTTTCCCCCACTGTTACTTACTACGCACTTTCACTTTCAGAGTCTTCAATGTGGATTGAGCCAAAGATCAAAAATCCACTTTCACCTTATTCTCCTGCATCGCTCTGCCTGCTTTCTTGTTTTCCAAAGTCCTTTCCTGTAGGCAGGGATGGTTGCGATCGCCTTGTTCTGCTCCTAAAAGCACGGAGCAGAAACGCTGCGCAGCCCGGAGGAATCCAGGCTTCGGGGGGGCTCGATCCTTCAGCTGCCAGAACTTTAAGCTCTGGCGGCCCCAGAGAGCTCTACCCCTACCTGGATACTCACCCCCTCCTCTTCTCCCGAGGAGGGGGCTTCTGAACCGCCGAAACAGCTGATCGGCGCTGTTTTCGGCGGTTCTACAAAGCCGTGGAGCGGACAGCCCGAAAACAGCTGTCTTCGGCGGCGCCTTGCCACCCGGAAGTCCAGAAAGAAACAATGTTAATAATGAAGGTAGGAAAACAAGGGTTGGGGAAAGAAGATTCAGAATATGTGAGATGGCCTCACGAGACCGATGGTTCGTTAAGGTAGCTTCCCAGTAAAAGGCAGCATGCAGGGATGCAATCAGATGAAGCTTTATTAACGATAGAGTAAAGAGAAAGAGTTCCCTGGCATGGAGGCATCCATGCCTGGATTGAGCTCATGGATCATTCCCACAAGAGAGCAACAAGAGAGAGCAAGCAAGCAGAATAACAAGAGAGAGCAGCCCCTGAGCAGAGGTATTTATGGGGGTCCTCAGTCCCTCCCTTACCAATTAACTCTCTCCAATGGGGCTGCAGGGGCCGTAGACCCCTGACCCATCAGTGGGAGCAAAGATGCCTCTTTGCTCCCATCTGATGACCTTTTGGGGGAACTGCCATGACTGGCACAAAAACATCTAACAGAATATAATAACTTGCTTCCACAGGAATTTGAAGAAAAATTAGGGAATGATGAATTCCTAAAAGTATAAAAGAATAATTCAGGTAGAAGAGAAAAAGGGTGGAATTAAAGGAAAATAATTAAAGGTTATTCTTTTATAAATGGTACCAAATGTAACACCAATGAATTGTATCAAATGTAACACTAAGATGTGGGGGCCATCTATTTCCTGCTTAGACAGAGAATTCACACATGGTAATCAACAAAGTTCTTTTGAAATGTTAAAAAGGATACTCACCTGAAGAAGGTGAGTAAAACAAGATAGTGTAGTGACGAATGTAAGGAAGTTGTTACAATAAGTCTTTTGGAAGTAAAGGTTCAAAGAAGATCTTTTAGAAATGTAAATGACTTCAAAGACTAACTTAGGTTTCTTAGGGGGGCACATATGGAGAAAAGAAAGTATAAATGCCTAGTTTGAAACTTGCTCAGCACGCTCTTTGAACCCAATCCAACTTGGGAAGGGTCTAAGAGGCCGCGTTTGCAAACGCTTTCTTCTTTATTTTCTTTATTATTTTCAATTTTCTTTTCAATAAATCTTTGCCTTTGTTAACCAGACTTGTCTTTGAGTTGTGAGTATCAAATTTTGGGTTTTTAAATCTCACAGTTGCGCACAACACAGAGAAAATGGTGGACATCTCTCTCTCTCTGTATGTGTCACGCAGGGGAGGGAGAAAAGACAAAAGAGTAGAGCAGCTTCAGTACCAGAGGTTCGGGGTGGAGAGACTGAAGCCAAAAGGTCTGTGGTTGCTGTCAGTTTTTTGCGCCTTTAAAAGAGAGGTGGGAGGAATAGCGTTTTTGTGCGAAAGGGTAGATTTTAGCCAAGGAAAGGGGACAGAGGGAGATCTCTGTGAGACCTTGTTAACCGAAAAGGATAGGGAATGCTCGCTTGAGGTGACAGGGAGTATAAAATCAGGGGAGAGGAATGGGAGCCGTGTGCAAAGAGCGGAGCAGGTGTGCAAGCTGGAAGGGAAAAGGAAAGGAAAGGAAAGGAAAAAGGTTTCGTACGCGCGTCAGTGCGCGTGGGCGGGGGGGGGGGGGGAGAATTCCCAGGCCACCCTTAAGAAATGAGAAGTCCCACGTGACGCTGGCGGGGCGGGCTAACTCTGAGCCATTTGGGGGACGGCGTCAGTTTCCACTGTGCGCCTTCATTGCTGCGCTCCCTCCATCTCCAGCGCCGCACGCCTCTCCACTATACATCACCGCCTGCTCCTTCCACAACAGCAACTGTGATCTAATGCAAATATTTGGAGATTATTATTTTTACAAAGAGGAAATTGGGGAAAGAAAGAACTCTCTCGAAGGCAGGAGAGGGAAAAAGCAAGACCGGGTCGGGGGGAACCGATAGACTAAGCCGGAAGAAGAGCTTGGGACACGGAGAGACAATGGGCTGGTGGTGGAAGAGGAAGAGTGGCAGTCCAGACGGGCTGGAAAGATTTTAATACGCATTTTAAAGAGCGAGCAAGGTAGGGAAAAAGAAGAGAGAAAAGGAGACGCCGAAAAGAAGAGGACGGGAAAGGTAAGCAGAGTCAGTGAGCCCGAGGAGAGCCGGCCGGCTGTTTGGAGAACTAAAAGGAACTCGGCGCGGTGGCAGCAGCAATACGCCGATTGGAACTGACAGCTCCTATAGTTCGTTTCAAGATGGCCGTTTGCCTTACATTCATTTTCTGCTGAACGACTTTTAACTTTCATTCTTTTCCCGGCAGTTTCGGTCGTCCCCCGGGAGCGGCTTTTCGCGGGTAGGTGTTTAGCTGAGGCCGAAGGGCGATGGGGATTTCGCGGGGGTTGGAAGGCTGCTAGGGTAAGCTTCGGTGTCCCCGAACTCTCCATATGGGTTAGGCTTCAGCCACACGCACAGTTCACGCCTCGCGCGCGTCCAGAGACCGGCGACAGCAGTAGCAGCCCAGGCACTTGCTTTCGTTCTGCAACCAAGTCTTGCAAATGTTCGTTCCGTTTCCCCCTGAGCTCGGTCGTAGAGCCCTCCTGGATGCACGGCCCCGGAGGAGGATGTTTGTATTTTCGGCTGAGACTAGCCATTCGAGTCCATCCCTCTTTGTTTATAGGCAGATCTCGATTGAAGAGGATCACTTCACGCAATCTTGAGCTGCCTGGGTGATCGCTTACGAAACAAACGGGTCGGCGGGGGATTCAAAAGCCACCTAGCGCTCCCATTTTATAGAAGTGAGTTTTGCGGGGAGTTGCGATCTTGCTAGAGGGTTCACCGAGCCGATGGGGACCCCCGGAAAAATGTTAGTTCGGCTAACACTTGTGTGGTGTGACATGGCTTGGTAAGATGGCGGTGGCGGTTCTCTTTCAGCGTGTCCTTTCGCTTTTGTGCTTAAAATGCAGAAGTTTCTCCCGGCTTTGGAGGATGGGAGAGCGGAGATTGATGCTAGAAACGTATCTTTGAGGAGAGAAGTTACCGCGTGCCTCATTCTTAAAGAAGTAAACATGTTGGAGAATTGGGGGAACTGCGTTGTAATAGGACATGCAACTTTCTATTATTTAGCCGGGATTTCGGCTTTTCCCCACACAGTTCCAAGCTGGATGAGGGACGGTTAACTGAAGCATCTTGTTACTAGCCGAGACGCGATGGCTTTGCTCCTGACTCTCGGGGTGCTTGGGCAGGAAACCGTGTTCATGAAAAATCTCTGGGCCTTGACAGTGTAGACCCCACTACAGCTTAGCTTGTTTTGTTGTTTTAATGCCTTGTGGGGGAAGTAAGTCAGGGGCATCTGATCCAATCTTCTCTCCCTGCAAGTAACCTTTCTCCACAAATGTAAAGTTAGTCATGTGGTCACAGCTTCCCCTGCCTGTCCCACATTTGCATTTTTGTTATTCTCCCACTACTTTAGTACTTCTCTGTTTCAACTGGTCCTTCTTGGCATTCAAAATATAACTTTGAAGTGTAAGGCGAGACTGATTTTTGTAGTTGTGTATTTCTCTGCCGTGGTCGCTGTAAACTAGAATCCATCTGTTAGTATTATAGTTGGTGCTGAGCACCCCCACCCAATGTATTCAATATTTAATAGCTGGAAAGCAACCTGTCTTTGCAGGAGGCCACCTGTTGGTTGTTCCAGGAGGTCCATTCACTGGATACAGGAGTTTAGCTGGAGAGAATGTAGGTTGATGATACAAAACATACCCATTTTTTTTCTTTAATAGGACTCAATGTATCCACACTTTTTGAGGGAGTGTCTCATGCTTCAGGGGAAAAATTTAAAACTGGAGCATCTAATCAAGGCATAGATGACCAGATTGCATATCTGCCCCTGCAAACCTAGTTATTTTAGGTACCCTTGCTGAAATGACACCTCAGGGGATCTAGTGCCTGTTAATTTCTAAAGTGTCCATCCAACTACCCATAATTTTCTCCAAGTTGAGGTAACCCATGTTAGGCCTCCAAGCTTCAGCTGGCTGTCATAACAGCTTTTAACACTCCTTGTTTTCCCTGTGGAATACATGTCTGGGAGGGAGGTTGAAAATAAAATACAATATCCGGTGTTAAAGGTCAGCGTGTCTTGGCTACAGAAAGGTGGGGGACTTTGGGGAGGGAACACAAAGGAATAACAATCCCAACATTATCCCAGGTTGAGTTAGCACTTTGAATAATGAGATTCCTTTTTCATGTGTTTATAAATATGTGCATGGGAGTTGCTGTCATCCTTCCCTGGTGTGTAGCCTAGATTCAGGAGAGGAAGGGGTAACCTGGGTAATAAGCTTCGACCAACCAAGCTTCAAGCTTGATTTGGGTTTTCTTCCACTTAGGTAGAAACATGTGTTAGTATCTTCTGACGGATTGAGTTGCCTCCTCTGTGCCTCACTGCTTGGCGATGAATTTAACTTCACTGAATTGCTCAACCCCTTATTCTACTTTTTGGTTAAGGCATCCTGGATTGACTGTATCTTAGTTTGAACAAAATAGAGGTGTTTTATCATGATGACGGTGATGAGAGGGATTCCGATTTTCTACTAAAGGGAAGAAGTATATCCTTTGTTCATATCCTGAAGAACGCTCTGTAACCAGTGGACGAGGCTAGGTGTGGGGGTTCCTGTTTTCCTTGCCAACACCCAGCTCTAAGGCCAAGGTTATTGAATCTGTCTTCCGTTCTGCTCCAGACTTGTATATCTTTTGCTTTTCCACCCAAGGATGATAAAAATAGCAATTCCCTCCATGTAGCAGTGGCATCTTTCCTTCTCTTTTTTCTTTCCTTTTTCCACCCTGGGAAGAGGCACGTAGAACAAGTGAAGTTTGATAGTTGGCTTTGTTGTGAGGGATCCCATTTATACCCCCGACACATCTCCCACCCACCCGCACCTTTGGGAACACTGGGCAGATATTCAGGACACTTTCGGAAGCAGAAGCGTATTTTGCCTCGACTGCGGTGTGTTCAGAATAAAACAGGGCGCTTCGAGGCTGCGGGAATGTAACCTGTTATTTCGGCTGAGCGTAACCTTCCTCTGTCCGTCTGTAATTTTTTCCTTGCTGGTGCCTCGGGTGAGGATTTACTTGGATACTTGCTCTGCTCTCTTCTCTTCTTGGCTGTAGTCCAAGAGCCACAGGTAGATTTGCAGCCCTCCTGGGACCTGCGACCAGGCAAGCTTGGGCTGCCAGAGCAGGATGCCCACGTAGGCCCAGAGGTGGGTGTGCTAGGACACTGTTGGATCCGGGCTCAGTCTGTTGCACAGGCTGGTGCCCCTTTAAAGTCTCCATGAGCCTGAGAGGGTCCAACTTAACTCTGTGCTTTGGCGATCCAGAGTTCAGACCCCGCACGGCTGAGCCGCGCTGGTGGACAGAAGCTGGAAAAGGGAGAAGAAACAGAGGCTACTTTCTTGCCTATGGGCAGAGGCCCCAAGAGAAAACGAAAGGCCTGAGAGGAGCCTCTTGCTTTTGACCTGGCGTCGACCCCAGTGCTGGCTTTGGCCGCCCTCAAGGCCTCCTACCGCCAGCCCAGCTTTTGGAGTCCTAGATTTCTGTTCTTGCGACACGTCCTCCCCTCCCCAGTGGACTGCTTGGAAGGGGAACTTTGACCTCACCAGCAGCACCCGACAGGGGTCCTTCTCCCGGGTCCCACCCCCAGCCATGTCCCCGGTTCCTTTCCACAGCACCACCCACAGCCCGGCCTTCTTTTCTCCCGCCTGCTCCCTACCCCAGGGGCACCAACCTCTGACCCAGAAGGGACTCAGGTCTCTTCTGCGCCAAGTCTCTAAGTCAGTGCGGCTATTCCTTGCGCCCACCCCCCTCCTAAGCCCTCCCTTCCCAGCCTGGCTCCTCCTCCCTGGTGCTCTCTGGGTGCTGGCAGGATGCCAAATATAAGTGTAAGTTGCTATAGCAACCCCCCTCGGTACAACTGGTCTGAAGGCTGATCGGTTCTGAGCCTTTTGTGTTGGTAGCGGCGACACGCTAGCAGCAGAGCTCAATTCCAGGGATCCGGCCTCATTTTCTCCTGCCTGCTCCGACCCGTCTTATCAATGGCTGCCAGCCCTTGTTCCGAGATGCGGGGTACAACCTCACCAGCAGCCAGCCAGCCAGCCCTCCCTTGCCGCTTCAACCACAGCCACCGCACCCCCTTCCTCTTCTCGCCGGAAATGCCCAGGGCAACATCCGCATCTGCACTGAGATCTGTTACCCCCTCCCGCTTGCCCCGTTCTCCCCTCCGCAGCCCTGATCTGTGATTTTCCGGCAGTGCTATGGGGGAAGGGCGGCCTGTCCCGGGAGAGGTGCCCTGAGGAGCCTCCTCCACCTGCCTCAGGCATCCCCTCTTCTGAGCACCTCTGCGCTGGGCTACGGGCAGGTGAGCACTGGGCAGAGCACCCAGGAAGGAGACCCCCCTTTACTTCCTGCTTCTTTGCGCTAAGGGTCTTGGCTCTGCAGCTCTTTGCCGCCTTTTTCTCGCCTGAACTGAATTGTTTGTTTTCCTCGAGGGGGAGGCCACTTTTAGCTGCGGGGAAATTGTTAAGGAATTTGTTGTGCAGAGGTCTCCTTCAGCTACCAAAGAGTTGCACAGACAAGGAAGGGTACTGAGAGCAGCAAGAGTCACACAAGAGTACACGTTGTAAAAGCAAAAAGTATTTTACTTTGAGGTGGTGTAAAAACAAAAATGCACAGACAAAAATAAACAGTCCAAGTAGCAATCCAAAATACAAAGTCTTCTTACCGGTCCAGAGGTCAATACACAGTTCACAGTAACAGAGCAAAAACAGTAACAGTAGAGAGCAGTGAATTCAGAGAGAGAAAGAAGCTACGTTCCCAGCTTCCTCTTATGGCCATGAGAACACTTACACACCCATTGGCCAATTAACCTCTTAAAGACACATCATCTTGGTTAATATATTTTCAACCCAACATTGTAGGCTAACACCATATACCTAACAGAAATGAAGAAATTGTGTTGGACCGCACCTCCACAGTTTCCTCAGGGTGTTTAAAATGTTCCTCTTTGTCTTTTAGAGTTTGCTCAAACTGAGCCAAAATGCATCGCACCACCTGCATCAAAATTACCGAGCTCAACCCCCATCTCATGTGTGTAATCTGCGGAGGGTATTTCATTGATGCTACCACGATCATCGAGTGTCTGCATTCCTGTAAGTCCTGCTTGGTTGTTTCTAATCAGGGAAAGAGGCCTGCTGCCAGCCAGCCTTCCCTCCTTGGTCCTGGTGGAGCAGTGTCTCTGGGTTTAGGAATAACAGCTGAAGACCTTGCTTTGATTCTGTTTTATAAACTTATTTCTGCACAATTCTATGTCTATGTTTTCCCTTGTAGTCTGTAAGACTTGTATTGTGCACTACTTGGAGAGCAGCAAGTATTGTCCCATTTGCGATGTCCAAGTTCACAAAACTAGGCCTCTCTTGAACATAAGGTAGGAAAAAGACAGCTAAATACTTTGTCATATTGTGACTTTTCACATTTAGTATTTCTTTGGGTGCAACCTCATTGCCAACACAAATCTGAAAAAAAGATGTTAGTTCAGGATAGTTCATACAGGTGAAACTCGAAAAATTAGAATATCGTGCAAAAGTTCATTTATTTCAGTAATGCAAC
>JAKJMR010006545.1:0-16585 GCA_024449315.1 Daboia siamensis | reverse complement strand
GAGTCCCAGCCTGGCCTTGTGCCTCCAATCCGGCCAGGACAGGTGCGTCCAGGAGAGTCCCATCCCGGTGTCATGCATCCCATCCCCACATTACAGTTGCGTCCCACCCAGCCAGGACAGGTGCGCCCACTTCTGCCTGGTGTAGCACATCCAGGTGTGTCACAACCTGTCCAGCTTTTTCCACGCCAGCCTGACCTTGTTCATCCACTTCAGCCAGGCCATGTTCATCCAGGGGAGTCCTTTCCTGGGCATGTGCAACCAATGGTCATCCAGTCTAGTGTAGGTAAGTGAATTTTATCTCTTACTTAAAATGTTTATTATTGCCAGTATCGTACATGTGCAATATAAAGCTTATACTATCACTTCATAACCAAAGTAACTTTGGTTTCTGGCTTTATATTTTTAATTTAAGAATGTGCATGTCTTATCATATGGTGAGAAAGTGTTGTTGTGACAGGGCTGGTCGTAGGCTGGAACAGAACAAGTGTATATATGCATGCATGCATACATACATGCATACATACATGTGTGGGTGTGTGCATGTGTGCTTGTGTATTATTACTCTATATTGGTTTTCTAGTTCTTATTTTCATTATTTATATACTACTAAATCCTGTGTGTCTATAACCTTTAACTGGGTGAAACAGGGCCTCATAGGGCAAAATATTTTCAACCAAATAACCTCGAATGGGCTAACTTACAGAATGCATCCAAAATCTGGAACCCATTTCTCCTGTGAAATTGAAATTTGGCAAGTTTTGTAAAACATTTTTTGACATGAAAATTATCGAAGTATTTTATGACATAGTACATACAATACATATGACACCATTTAACATTACATACATCAGCTCCTGATGTTTGATTGCTATACAGTTCAAAGTATGGGCTACTTTCAAGGGAGATACATTAAGAATTCTTGATGTCCATTGGAAGCTCTGCTATTTTTTTAAGGTATTGAGGAATCTAACAAGGAAATATCTCTAAAACAATCTAACAAGTTACAGGACAAGTCTAGTTGTCTTTATCTTTAGGCATAAAGATCTTCCAGTTTTCAGCTTCTCATGTATTACTGGCCTTCTCTTTGTTACTTGAATCACAAAATTTTGTGATGCTAAGCTCATACATTATGACCTTACATTAAGACTAAAACATTATGGTTTATTTTCATCCTTCTAGTCATTAAGGAGTAATTTTCCAAACAATGAAATTTCTCTTACTTCCAGGTCGCCCTCTAACTCAGCAACAATGCCAGGTTTCTTCTGGGAGAATACCCTGTGCAGATGTACAAGGACCAACAGCTTGTCATCAGACTGGATGCTGTTATGATGCTATGGATCAGGTGACTCCATGCTACTATGGCAACACAGGTAAAAAGTAAAAATAGTTAATGCTGAGCCTGGGATCCAGCCATTACTGTGCTTTGAAAGTAGAATGTCATTTTCCTAAAAAGAGGATTTATGTGCAATAGTATGATGAGACTGGGTGAGAGAATTATCACTTCTGCCTTTTCCCGAAAATAAACACACCGAGAGAGTTCTTGATCTGTTCTGCTTGTAACCTCTGCACTTTGTGTGTTGCAGTCACTGTTCAGTGCCTTCGAGATGGCTACTTCATCTTGGTAATCTCCAGGGATATGTTGGATTATCCAATCATCCTGGAGAGTGTCAAGCTCTCCTATGCCCAAGCAGGTTGCAGTCCAGTCAGGAAAACAGAATCTTTCCTTGTCTTCCGCTTTTCTCTCACACAGTGTGGCACAACAGTTCAGGTAAGGACGCAGTCCAGGCAAGTGCTCATTTATCTGGCTCTTGAAGGATCTTTGACTTAATTGCTAGACTACATAAAAATGACTGTGTTTGTTGTCCTTCTAGGTGACTGGTGGCAAACTGATATACGAAAACCAGCTCGTGTCTGGCCTTGACATCCTAAGAGGGCCAGATGGTTCTATTACACGAGATAGTACCTTCATGTATGTTGAGTTTGCCATGTACCAATGAGATATTCTCCCTTTAGTTTTAAGATATGGATATTTTTAGTCTTCTAAATTAAGTTTTACATATCAGGCCTTGGTTTTTTAACTTCTGATTTATATAGCTATTTTTCCAGACTATTAGCCGCGTTAGTGGATCGGAACAGGAACGGAAGTCCAATTATAGAAGGTTCCCCACTTTTGGCATAGATTGGTTGTGGACTGCCTTTAAAGTGCATAGTTTGCAAACTAAGGTTGATCTTCCATAGCTCTTCTTTTCAAAGAATCTAACCGTTTAAGTGCAGCTTGATTCACAGTTTAGACTGCAATAAATAATCAGGTTATAACAGAGGTTTGTTAATGCGAAGCCTTAGGAAGAATAGCTATCTACCAAAACTAAGATTGATTTTGAACATTCTAGTCAAAGGAAATGATTTAGCCAGAAAATCTCTTGTATCTTGTACATTTAGGCTTCATGCTCGTTGTATCTACAATGCTACTGATTTCCTGCCACTTCAGGTTGAAGTGTTTTCACCTCCCAGCCCAGCTCCAATTTTCCAAGTAGGACCCCTCCGGCTTGAGCTGCGTATTGCCACAGGTATATCTACCTTAATGTCTGATATCAAGTCCGCAAGGCATCTCCTCTCTCTGAAAAACCGCATTTTGCCTCTTGTCCCCAGATTCGAGCTATACCTCATACTACTCAGATTTACAGTATCCTATTGTGAAGATCCTGAGAGAGCCTGTGCATGTCGAGATTCGCATCCTACAGAGACTGGACCCATCCCTAGTTCTGGTTCTCCATGAGTGCTGGGCTACTCCAAGTTCAAATCCCCTTGAGCAATTACAGTGGCCAGTGCTAGTGGATGGGTAAGTCAATAAAAAAGAAAAAAATGTTAATTTTCATAGCATCGGTGGTGTTTTACTTACCTTATTTAATCTTTCACTTATTTAAAACAAGTTTATATCTAATTTAACCAATGTGACTCTGGGTGGCTTACAAGAAAATTTAGCAAATCTGATTAAAAGACCATAATACATAAACCAACTAATAATAATGGCATAATAAAAATGTAGATCCAAATAGAAATGAAACTAGCATGCAATTGGGCCTTCAACACATCACAATCCCACGGCTTGGAGAAAAAGCCGTGTCTTGACAGTTTTTCTAACACATCTGCTTCCCAGGTGCCCGTTTGAAGGAGACAACTACAGAACCCAGCTAGTACCCGTGGGACCTGCTACGTCAGAGCTTCCCTTTCCTAACCATTACCAGCGTTTCATCATTTACACATTCACATTTGTGGATTCTGCCCCTCAAATGGTGCTAGATGGCTCGGTAAGAAGATAAGCAAAATAATTGCTTATTGTATTCAGTTTTTCCAACGAAATTACCTTTTTAAGAGAGTACGGGACAATGTGCCACAGTATGCTATCAAATGTAAAGGGGGAAAATATACTAAGAAAATGGTGTGGTCGGGTTTTTAATACTAGTACAGATCACACATGTTGCTAAGGAGCAGGTCTGAAACAAATCTCTGGAGGGTATTAACCTGATTATTTATTGGGAATTTTGGGGTGAGACAAATATATTTAGTTGTGGTCATCTTTTATTACATATCTGTTTAAGAAATCTTGTTTCCTGGATACCTGTATCTAATAAACTGCTCTTGGAAGCTGTGCATCTTATACCTAAAGAGAGATGGACCAAATATACAATACCTTAACTGTTAGGGCACTGTCTATTGCTTGCTTATTTGGGTAAATAAAGGATGCTGAAGATGTCTTTTTTTTAGCAAGGCATTAATGAGTACATATTTTGGAGATATATCTTAATAGAAGTTAAAATGAGATCCGGCAAGATTGAGGCTGGTCTACTCTGTTAACAGACGCATGCTATACCTTTTCTAGGTGTTCCTTTTCTGCAGCGTGTCTGTTTGCCATCCCTCTGTTCATGATTCCTGCAGGGTTGCGTGTCAAATGCCAGTGGCTTCAAGTAAGTTAGAATGCTTCACTGCCACAGTTTTAAAGGATTTTTCTCCCTCTGCTTAATTGTTCATTAGGCACATAACATATAAAATAGCTAAACATATCTTGAATGCATGAAGGAATCGAACGTGATCTAGTTTACAGAAAGATTTTCAAAATCATTTTCAATAGTTAGTATTACTCATAAGCCTGACTAGCTCACTGCTTACCCATAAAGTCAAAATTTTGAAGGAGCAAGGAAGACCATAAGAAGCAGTTGTCCCATTCTATTCTGACTTGATCAAACCCCACTTGGAATACTGTGTGCACCTCTGTATAAGACACTGATACATTGGAAAAAGTTCAGATGGTAAGGGGATTGACAAAAACAGCCTCGTGAGTAATAATTAAAGAGGTTAAGACGCTGAGCTTGTCGATCAGAAGGTCGGCAGTTTGGCAGGTCAAATCCCGAGTGCCGCGTAACAGAGTGAGCGCCTGTTACTCATCCCAGCTTCTGCCAACCTAGCAGTTCGAAAGCACGTAAAAACGCAAGTAGAAAAATAGGGACCACTACAGTGGAATGGTAACAGCGTTCCATGCACCTTTGGCATCTAGTCATGCTGGCCACATGACCACAGAGACGTCCTTGGACAAGCGCTGGCTCTTCGGCTTTGAAACGGAGATGAGCACCGGCCCCTAGAGTCGGAAAGGACTAGCACGCATGTGCGGGGGAACCTTTACCTTTATCTTTTGCCTATAGAAGAGAAGACTGAGAGGAGACATGGTAGCAGTTTTCAGATATATCAAAGTTAGTCCTCTAGTGGAGGAAATAGGCTTGTTCTCTTTCACCCCAGAGGCAGAGGGCAGTGCAAGAATCAGAAGGACATAGATACAGGTAGTTAAATATTAAGAGGAATTTCATGATGGTGATCATGATTCCAAACCAGTGGAATGTTTCCACATGATGTGACATATTGCTCATTACTGGAGGTTTTCAAATGGAAGATATATAGCCACAGGTCCAAAATGTTTAGTAGTTCCTCCTTTGAAGGAGGAGTTGGACAATTTTAAGGGCTCTTCTAACATTGATTAGGTGCATTTTAAGTTTAAAAAAAGCACTGGTTCTGAAACAAATTACTGAGGAATTCTACTTGTTTGTCTCCATTCAGCACATTACTAATTCATTTTTTGTTTTGCCTGTTGGCAATATGTAAAAGAACAAAGCCCTTGATCTCGTTGCCACTAAATTGTATTTTCATAACCAGTTTTGCCAAAGCTATTCAAAACATTGAATAGTGTTTTCACCACTTTGCCTGATATTAAGCTTACTATTTTATAATTTCCTGATTCTCCCATGGATTCATTTTTTAAAAAAATATCATTTGTATGTTTAATTGATAATATTTCTTTAAAAAAATTATTTACATCCCACCTTTATTTTTCTTTATAAGTAACTCAAGGCAGCAAACATACCTAATGCCTCTACCTCCTCTTCCCCCCTCCCCCAACAACTCTGTGAGGTGGATTGAGCTAAGGAATGTGTCTTTTGAATTCTTCCAATTTTTTTTTTCAACAATCCCTTATTTTTTAAAGAACTTTACCCTTTTGTAATTAAATGGAAATATACTGCAACCTGCTGGGAATTTATCTTTTCTATGTATCTTACTGGAGATCTTGTCCTCTATCTCTTAGGAGGCCGTCGGTTTTTGAAGGAGGAGAATGAGACAGAATCCTTGGACTTAGTAAGCACTTATGGAGCTGTAATTTTTCAAGAGAGTATTCATGAGAAACAAGTCAGGTGGGAGAGTGGTAAGTAACTGTAATAATGAAGAGCCAGGAATTAAAATAATATATTTAACATACTCTATATTTTCCTTAAAATGCTAACCTCAGGTGACTACATTCCTTTATAAAGTGAATGCTTGATATGCATAGCCATTTAAATAGGGATATTCATAAGTGGATATTGGTAAATGGGCACCAGCTGACAATTATTGCTCTTAGTATTCCAGAATGTGGCAATAGTCCTGAAGCTTTTACATTATTATTACAGAAAAATCCAGGCTGTAAGCATCCCCTTTCCCTCATTCTTTTTACCCCAAGTTGGGTAATGCTGATAGAATTTGCTAATAATTTGGATCTCAAACCACGGTCTATTTGGACATCATTATATTTTATGCAGTGCTATTTCTGTGGCCCCTACAGAATAATCATAATATAGCTAGAAAAATGTTTTTTCAATAGTTTGGTCAAGTGGCAACTGCTTTGTGAAATGACAATGAGTGAATTGCAAACTGTTTTCTCTTATCCACAGATGTGATCTCCAGTGAAGACCTGACTCTGGTGCTTTTGGTGGTACTACCTATCATTGGGATTATCCTATTTATTGCTGTGCTAGTGCTCTGGAAGAAAAGAAGCAGGATGACAAAGCTCTAAATTTGTTGTACAGAAAATATATAAATAAAGCTATACCCAGTAGCTTATAAAGAGTCTCTTGATATTTCAGTTCTTCACTGACTAGACAGAAAAGCTGCCATTCAGTGATTGTTGTTGTTGTTGTTGTTAGTTGCGAAGTCGTGTCCGACCCATCGCAACCCTATGGACAACGTTCCTCCAGGCCTTCCTGTCCTCTACCATCTTCTGGAGTCCATTTAAGCTCATGCCTACTGCTTCAGTGACTCCATCCAGCCACCTCATTCTCTGTCGTCCCATTCTTCTATTGCCCTCGATTTTTCCCAGCATTAGGCTCTTCTCCAGTGAGTCCTTCCTTCTCATTAGGTGGCCAAAGTATTTGAGTTTTAGCTTTAGGATCTGGCCTTCTAAAGAGCAGTCAGGGTTGATCTCCTCTAGGGCTGACCGCCTTGCAGTCCAAGGGACTCGCAGGAGTCTTCTCCAGCACCATAGTTCAAAGGCCTCAATTCTTTGGTGCTCAGCCTTTCTTATGGTCCAACTTTCACTGCCATACATTGCAACTGGGAAGACCATAGCCTTGACTATAAGCACATTTGTTGACAGAGTGATGTCTCTGCTTTTTAGTGTGCTGTCTAGATTTGCCATGGCTTTCCTCCCAAGGAGCAAGCGTCTTTTAATTTCTTGGCTACAGTCCCCATCTGCAGTGATCTTGGAGCCCAGGAAAATAAAATCTGTCACTACCTCCATTTCTTCCCCATCTATTTGCCAGGAATTGAGAGGGCCGGATGCCATGATCTTGGTTTTTTTAATGTTAAGTTTCAACCCAAGTTTTGCACTCTCCTCCTTCACCCACAACAAGAGGCTCTTTAGTTCCTCTTCACTTTCTACCATTAGAGTGGTATCATCTGCATATCTTAGGTTGTTGATATTTCTTCCGGCAATCTTAATTCCAACTTTTGATTCATCTAGGCCTGCCTTTCTCATGATGTGCTCTGCATATAAGTTAAATAGGCAGGGAGACAGTATACAGCCTTGCCGGACTCCTTTCCCAATTTTGAACCAATCATTGGTTCCGTGTCCAGTTCTCACTGTTGCTTCTTGGCCCGCATATAGGTTTCTCAAGAGACAAATAAGATGGTCTGGTACTCCCATCTCTTTAAGAACTTGCCACAGTTTGTTATGATCCACACAATCAAAAGCTTTAGCATAGTCAATGAAGTAGAAGTACATGTTTTTCTGGAACTCTCTAGCTTTCTCCATGATCCAGCGTATGTTGGCAATTTGATCTCTAGTTCCTCTGCTTCTTCGAAATCCTGCCTGTACTTCTGGTAGTTCTCGATCCACATACTGCTGGAGTCTAGCTTGTAGGATTTTAAGTATAACTTTACTAGCATGAGAAATGAGTGCAATGGTGCGATAGTTTGAACATTCTTTGGCACTGCCTTTTTTTGGAATTGGAATGTAAACTGATCTTTTCCAATCCTGTGGCCACTGTTGAGTTTTCCAAATTTGCTGGCAAATTGAGTGTAGCACTTTTACTGCATCGTCTTTTAAGATTTTGAATAGCTCAGCTGAAATACTGTCACCTCCACTAGCTTTGTTGTTGCTCAGCTTTTCTAAGGCCCACTTCACTTCACATTCTAGGATGTCTGGCTTGAGGTCAGTGATCACCTCATCGTGATTATCAGGGATGTTAAGCTCATTCTTGTATAGTTCTTCTGTGTAATTTTGCCACCTCTTCTTAATCTCTTCTGCCTCTGTTAGGTCCCTGCCATTTTGGTCCTTTATCATGCCCATTTTTGCATTAAACGTTCCCTTCATCTCTCCAATTTCCTTGAAAAGATCTGTGGTCCTCCCTATTCTATTGTTTTCTTCTATAGAATGAAGGCTGCTGCTAAGCTTGTAAGCCACCCTGAGTCTTCGGAGAAGGGCGGGATATAAATGTAATAAAAATAAATAAATAAATATTTCTTTGCACTGTTCATTTAAGAAGGCTTTCTTGTCTCTTCTAGCTATTCTCTGGAATTCTGCATTCAGTTGGGCATATCTTTTTCTCCCTTGCCTTTCGCTTCCCTCCTTTCCTCAGCTATTTGCAAAGCTTCCTCAGACAGCCATTTTGCTTTCTTGCATTTCTTTTTCTTTGGGATGGTTTTGGTTGCTACCTCTTGTACAATATTGCGAACCTCTGTCCATAGTTCTTCAGGCACTCTGTCTATCAGATCTAATTCCTTAAATCTATTTGTCACCTCTACTGTATATTCAACAGGGATATGATTTAATTCATACCTGAGTGGCCTAGCGCTTTTCCCTACTTTCTTCAGTTTAAGCCCAAACTTTGCAATGAGAAGCTCATGGTCTGAGCCACAGTCAGCTCCTGGTCTTGTTTTTACTGACTTTATAGAGCTTCTCCATCTTTGGCTGCAGAGCACGTAGTTAATCTGATTTCTGTGTTGACCGTCTGGTGATGTCCATGTGTAGAGCCGCCTCTTGGGTTGTTGGAAAAGAATGTTTGCTATGACCATCGTATTTTCTTGACAAAATTCTATCAGCCTGTGCCCTGCTTCATTTTGTACTCCAAGGCCAAACTTGCCTGTTATTCCGGTTATCTTTTGGCTTCCTACTTTAGCATTCCAATCCCCCATGATGATAAGGACATCATTTTTGGGTGTTAGTTCTATAAGGTGCTGTAGGGCTTCATAGAACCAGTCAATTTCATCCTCTTTAGCACCGGTGGTTGGGGCATAGACATGGACTACTGTGATCAGTTTCATTTTAATTGCGCAAGATATCAAATGTATGTAAAAACTGATTTCAGGTCTCTGCCTTTCTAACAGCAAAAAAGAAAAGAAAAGAAGCACTATGACAGACTTTTAACGGTTGGAAGGGTCTAGAAATTTGGTCTTTTTCAGTCTGAATCTTGCACTTTCAGCATGACCCCTCAGCTATTCTTAGTATCTTCTTGAAGAGCAAAATTGCTCAGCAGTTTGCCTAACTTGCATATAGATCTCCAGAGTGCTTCTTGCTTTTTGGAATAACTATCCTGAGTTTGGTTTACTGTACTGTAAAAAAATTAAAGGAAAATTACGTAGATAGCCATGAGGCAAGTCTCATAGATGTTGTACACATACACATTGTTTCCTGTGCCCCTTGGACAGTATGATCATTGTGAAAATTCTAGTTTTTTCCAAAGTTTTGCTAGGTAGCACAGCAAGTCCTAACAGCTGTTTTCTCAGCAAGATCTGTTGCCTCAGAACTAAGGAGAAACTTCCTGACAGTTAGAACAATTAACCAGTGGAACAAGCTGCCTCCAGAAGCTGTGAATGCTCCAACACTGGAAGTTTTTAAGAAGAGACTGGACAACCATTTGTCTGAAATTGTATAGGGTTTCCTGGCTGAGCAGGAGGTTGGACTAGAAGACCTCCAAGGTCCCTTCCAACTCTGTAATTCTGTTATTCTGCCTAATACCAAGATGTGGGTAAATGTCTATTTACTCCTTTTGTCTACCCCTCTCAAATTTTGTTATTTCATAAGCTGAACATATTATTTCTGTATGAAAAGTCTTTTCTTTCAGTACCGATCCTGCTATTATGCAAAATAAGACTATAAGAAATCCATCATGGCCTAAGATAAAACCTCTTGTGCTGAATGAGTTAAAAGTCTGTATCAATAGGATATTTTACCAATAAACAATACTTATAACATATACTAAACTTGGATGTCAGTTTCACACTTGGTATATTCACAATCCCACTACAAAGATTCTGTATTGCAAGGCTAATTGTTTGACCTGTTCGAGGGGCGTAATTTTCTCAATTTCCAAAGGCAGGTATGTAGTCAAAAAACAAAAACTGCAGTCAAAAAACAAAAACCTGATGGTAAAAATACAAAACAATAGAAATGGAATTTCATTTTAATGCTGTACAGCAAAGTGGAGGACACAACACCTGAATGAAACCTAGGATGTCCCATGCACACCAAAATGCTTGCTGAATGGTATGAACATTTTGGTTATGAAAGCACTCTCTTGAGACTGATTTAGGATTCATGTCTATGCAGAAAAGGCCCACAAATGAATCTTGCATACTCCATGCTTGACTATAAAAAGGGTTTTATTCTATAGAGGCATGAGAATGAACTTTCTGATGTACAAGATGTTGTCAAAATGGTCAAGGCTATTTTTATCTTTCTAATGAGAAAAGGCTATAGATAGCTTTTTTTCTAATTTAAAACAAAAACCACATTTTGAAGAGCTGTTAAGAATGGCCCTCTGTTCCTTGTCAATGTCCAGTAGCATTTATCAATGAAAATTGAGTCAAGAAGCAACAAATCAGTCTTACAAAATGTGCACTATTTGTGCTATCATCCAGATAAATGGCAAACTTTTTAGCATTGCTTTTGTTGGTTCATTCTATTTTTCCAGAGAATTAATTCTATCAGATTCAAATTGGTAAGGCTCACAACCCTACATCAACCTAGCAATAAACTTTTCTGCTCCTAGGAAGATTAGGTAAAGGTAAAAGTTCCCCCGCACATGCGTGTTAGTCGTTTCCGACTCTAGGGGCCGGTGCTCATCTCCGTTTCAAAGGCGAAGAGCCAGCGCTTGTCCAAGGATGTCTCCGTGGTCATGTGGCCAGCATGACTAGACGCCAAAGGCGCACAGAACGCTGTTACCTTCCCACCGGAGTGGTCCCTATTTTTCTACTTGCATTTTTACATGTTTTCGAACTGCTAGGTTGGCAGAAGCTGGGACGAGTAACAGGCGCTCACTCTGGTATGCGGCACTCGGGATTCGACCCGCCAAACTGCCAGCCTTCTGATCAACAAGCTCAGCGTCCTAACCCACTGAGCCACCACATCCCTAGGAAGATTAGGAATGCTCTAATTGTCATTATCTTAATTTATTGAGGTCTTTACCCAGAATGAATTAAAGTGATTCCACTGGCTGATCCTTGGCAAAAGATGAAAGTTCAATTTCATGGAAAAGTGTATGTTAGTTTTTGTTTAGGGAGTCTAACAAAAGCAGCAGTAACGGCATTATGAAGCAGATAGACTTAACTAGTATGTTTTAATCTTTCCCTTATCACAATTGTTGAAAGATTTACAACACAATACCATAAATAGGCAGGTGATGAAAATGTAGCATCCTCCAATGGACTTATAAGCACATAGCATTTTTGAAACAGCCTGGGACTTAAATAACCAAGCTTCTTAAAAGAAATTTCTGTAGAAGTTGATGTACTTTTGCTAGGCTGTCCAATCTAAGCTATTGCCTTGCAGTCACTGTTCAGTGTGTGCAAGGCAATACAAGTGAAGCCTTTGTAGCTCAATAAAGTTCATTGTTTAAATGTTGTAATTTTTTTCTAATTTTTCTGAATAAATGTGATGACAAGCTTATAGACAAAATATGGCTGTCACTGGTATTGGTATCTAAAATGCACTAGGACTAGGTGTTTTAATATCCTGTGACACTTTAAAGTGCCCAGAAAAATTGTGAAAATATGTTTTACTTGCTATATGCTATATATAACACACTTACCAGGATTAATTTAACCAGTTTGTTACCAGTAATTTCAAGCTTCTAACACAATCATCCATAAACTAACCGGACAAGATGAATTCACCTAAAATGATAAAACTTCTTTGTGGTCTGTTTTATCCCAATATAATCAAATGATGCTTAAAACAATGTTTATATAGAAAAAATGTACAAATTTATATATTTAGGACATAATGAAATGAAATGGAAATGAAGGTATTTGGGAAAAAAGAGGCCCAGAGAAAAGAGCTGCTCAAAACCACACTGATATCTAGACACAGAAAGATGCCTTATGCAAATCAGGTCCTGGTCCACATATTACAATACTGTCTATTGTAATAAAACAAGTACCAGATTTCATATCTCAAAGTAGTATTTGAGGCTGTATTTCAAACATTCCATTCCAATGACTGGCTACCAGAATATTCTGCCTTCAGAAGATGCCTAGATACTGAATACTAAATATTCAAATTTAAGGAATTCATCATCAAAATTGCTGAACTGTGATACCTTCTCATGCTGTGAGAAATTCAAAAGCTATTATGTATAAACATTTGTAATTTGCCAACCTGTGTGTGTTGGCAAAGTGTAGGGTTTTTTTTAAATCCCATTTATATCCCGCCCTTCTCCGAAGACTCAGGGCGGCTTACAATCTAAGAAGCACAAATCAATGTGCTTAGCAATAGCCTTCATTCTATGTATATGCCTGCTTATTAGGGCTTATTAGTTCAATATACAAATGTTTGAAATGTAAGATACCACCCAAAAGCACGTTGTTACAGTTGAATATTGTTTTTTTTAATGAAACTAGAGAGCAGCATACAAAAAACTGCACATCTCCCCAACCCTTTCTTCATCTTCATCTCTGCCACTATCCCTATTAGAGTCAGCAGTGCATGGGTTTTGACCGAGTATTGTTACAGTTGCAGATCTACATGAAAAACGAACACAGAGGAAAACAAATATATTTAAAACTCTGGGCAATTTTCCATGCTACAGAAAACTGACACCAGCAGCTATAATGTACATGATGTTCCATCAGTCCAACACCCCATGTGTATCCCATAGTTTTTCATTACAGCAGAGAATAGGATCCAGCTGCTTTGCATCTTAGAAACAGAAGCTACAGGCTGTAGAATTTCAGGCTTCTGTCCATGCCTGTGGAAGCGAGGAACTTAGCATGGTGCCCGAAGGCTACTCCTGTTGTCAGCCCACTATGCTCTGTGGAAGAAAGACAGGACAGTGAGACGAGATATTTTACACTCTATTATTATCACTTCAAAGAAACAGAAGGGAGCAGAAATAACCGAAGCACTGACGCTAACCACCAGTACAAAAGACAGTATTGTATAGCATCTCTGGACAGTGATACAAAAGCCAACAATCTCATACCTGTGAAATGAAGAACTTCTGTCCATTGTTTACAGATGAACACTTGGACATCAGTACCACCCAGGGCCAGATAGGTACCACTCTGATCAAAGATGAGAGACTTCACCTAAAGAAAAAAGGCACAGAAAATAGGTTTCTAGAAGCAAACCATTATATGTTCACATGCTCCAGGACAGTGGTCTCCAACCCCCGGTCCGTGGACTAGCACAGGGCCATGGCATGCCAGCAACCGGGTTGTGCAAATGAACGAAGACCCATCCATGGGAGGCAGGCAGCAGACAAAACCACGCCCCCTCTGGTCTGCGGAAAAATTATTCTCCACAGAACCGGTCCCTGGTAACCAAAAGGTTGGGGGCCTCTGCTCTAGGACATCTCTGTAATCATCTACTTTGACTAAATCTACCCAGCCAATACAAACATGCCATAAATCCCCACTTTAAGGGAAATGGGATCCTTAAAACAACCATTTCTGCCATGAATTCTACATTCTGAAACAGTTTGCCTCCCAATGTCAGGAATGGTGCCTTCCCTATCAGGAAATACTGCTCTTCTGTAGTCTTCCTGGAATAAATGTTAGTCTATGTCACAACTGAACGTAGCCAGTGATTATTTGGGAACTACTATCTGTTATGGTTTGGATTGTTTTGTATTGTACTATAACGTAAGCCACCTAGAATCTTTAAAAGTAGCTAGATGAAATCTATCAGAGATTTCAGTGGCTATATTAAAATACAGAGGGCTCAAAATGTACAACTGACAAACAAAATGCAACTAGACAAACCTCAAAGTTATTATCCAGCTGCAGCGTCTTGAAATTCTTCAGCTTGCGGAGATCCCAGAGTTTGACTGAGGAGTCATCAGCAGCAGTGGCCAAGTAGTAGCCATTCTCGGAGAAGGCAATGCTAGTAATGGGACCAGAGTGTCCAGGGAAGTTTGCGACATTAGTCCGTTCCTAAGGAAGGCAAGTAATTAGTGCTATTAGACTGATGTTGTACCCTCCAAAGAAATACAACTCACGTCTCTCCCCTGCCTTCACCATGAACAGAGATCATTGTCCTTTCAATAATATTCCTGTATAATGTTTTGAGCTCAACGTAACATTAACAACAATACATAGATCAGATATTTCAGATAAACCAGATTTCAAGAGATTAAAAAACTGAAAGAAAAAAAATGAGCCTTTAGTACATCGTAATAACTAAAAAAAATTTTTTACTTTAAAAACAGACATGTCGCCTTTCAAAAGAAATGTTTTCCCAGAATACTTTACATAACCAGTTAGATATTTTAAAATGGGGGTTTTCAACCTTTTCATAGATTGTACCATGTTTAGGACATGACAGTATTCGAGTACCACCAGTGCTTAGCAAGGTGTCAAAAACTTGATGACTAAAAAAAACGGATTCTGGGTTTTACTGATTAGATTTGTTTTTATACAAATGGCTAGTTTATACTATTATGGAAAAGTAAAAAGTTGACGTTCGATGTTCATGCTTCATTCCACTGCAACAGAGGAAGTCGGAAGTCAATGCCTTTTCTTTTTCCCTTCTCTCCCTCACTTTTCTTTCCCTTTTTCCTCTCCACTGTGTCCTGCTATTTCCTTTTGTATTTTATTCTATAATCTAATAAAATGTTACCAACCATTAAAAAAAGGAAAAAAAGGACCAGTTTTAATTTCTTCGGTGGCTGTTCCTTTGCACTGACGAATGTATGACGAATGTATTCATATTTATTAATATGCTGACCTTAGTGGTCAGCTGGCCGGCCGGCCCTTCTTCCTCTGACCCTCTCCTCTCTCTTTCTCCTCACTGTCTGCTGGGCTCTTTCCACAGCCTCTTCTCCCTCTTCTCTCACAAAAGCCTCTTCTCCCTCTCTTTTTCCCTCTCCTTCTCTTTCCCCATGGTGTTTTTCCCTCTCCCTCTCCTGTCAAAACCTCCTCCTTTTATATCCTCTCCTCTCTCCCCCCTTCATACTCCTTCTCTCTTCCAGGTGCGCTGAAAGCACCAACCAGTGTGTAGCCACGCGCGCCAATCCTGGGGCCTCTGCCTCACCCCAGTTGCTCCAGCTGCCTCTCTCACCCCAAGGCTTGTCTGCTGCTCTCGGTGATAACAGAGGCTGCCGGAAGTGCTGCCTCCCCCCAGCTACACTTGTCTAGATCGCGTACCACCTGCCAGGTGCCTAAGTACCACCATTGGTATGCATATCATGAGTTGAAACACCCTGCCTTAAAAAACCAGTAGAAACATAATTGTTGCTAATATCTTTCAGTTCAGAAGAATGATTATACTTCATGAAGTTAGGAGGTATCCAAAATGTTCCCCATCTATATCTACATCTTATGAGGAGGAGGAACTTTTGACATGGCCCTCCTTAGTCTTTTCCCCCAACAAAGAAGCCAAGGAGAGTTCCATGCTCATTAACATTAGGATAAGAACTTTCTAAATAATGGTATATACCAACCATTTGTATTTATTCACAAAAGTATTACCAACTATATAAATCAGTAATGATCTAGCTCTAGTTAAGATACTGATGTATTAAATATTCTGTTTTTCATTCAAAACACCTAAAGGATAAGAATACTTTAGAATATGCATGGTCAGTGTCAGCAAATCCTTTGTTGTGAGTCAGCGTCAGCCTGTGGTACCGGCAGCTGAGTCTGATGATTCTGAAGAGGAGGAGGAAGAGGGGTTTGGAGAGCCTTTGGTGTCAGAAAGAGGCTCTGATGCACTGCAGGACTCTCAGCCTGGCCCCTCCCATCATGTTCCTCATCAGACTCAGCCGTGTGAGCACAAGGTATTGGACATAGATGATTAACAGCTGGATTTATTCAGGGACACTAGGAGCAGGAGGCAATCCAGCAGAGCGAAACAGAGAAAGGCAATGAGGCAACTGGGTGAGAGGAGAAGGCAATGAAAAGCCACGCCTTGGGACTGCTGATAAAAGGGGAAGGTGTAGGAGGTGCTGGTTGCTGAAGGCAACCATTTGAAGATCTTCTACTAGAGTCCTGGTCTGTTATTCCTGTTTAACTCTTGTTTGAACTTTTGATTTCTTTGTAAATAAATTTGGTTGGGTTTTTCCAGCCTGTTGATTATAAGAAGAAAAAAGGAATTGTCCCTGACATTCAAAAAGGGCCGGTCTTAGGCTGGAACAGAACATCCTTAATAATCAGTCTTGCAAAGTAAAACTTTCCAACATTGTCATAATACAAGCCAATTCTTACCTTTAGGTCCCAGATCTTAATCTGGGAGTCCATTGTTCCTGTCCCAAAAATAAGCCCGTCAGGGTGGAACTGAGCACAGGTGAGA
>JAKJMR010006483.1:0-13183 GCA_024449315.1 Daboia siamensis | reverse complement strand
AAAATTAAAAAAAAAAAACTCATTCTATGAAGAGGCATGAATGTATTTAAAATTTTTAAAAAGAGTACATATATCCCTTTTCCTTTTCTGAATTTGAAACAGGAAATTCTATCTATCTATCTATCTATCTATGTATCTATCTATCTATGTATCTATCTATCTATCTATCTATCTATCTATCTATCTATCTATCTATCTATCTATCTATCTATCTATCTATCTAATCATCTATGCCTTTAAGTCAGCCCTGATTCTTGTCTGACTGCCTGAACAAGTACCTGCAGTTTTTTAAGCAAGATTTCAGAAACAATTTGCATTATATGGTTTATGAGTCTGAGAGAGACAGAGTGACCCAAGGTCACCCAGCTGGCTTTGTGCTGAAGGCAGGACTACAAATTATGGTCACCTTCTTCTAATCATGATGCCTTAACTCCCATATAACAAACTGGCTCTCCCACTCAACTAAGCACCTCAAATTATGAATTTGTCAGCATTACTTTGTTTGCAAATTTAATAATTGCTATGGACTACAATGACAATTCTTTGAATAAGAGATGAATTTGGTTATAGATTGAAAATGAGGTTATGGTCTCTGTGAGATATCCTATTTTTAAAACATCTTACACATTTTATACATGTTTAAATATATTAGTCATAAATGGGACCTATATGTTTAAACAATAATTGTTGAAACAGACCTGGATTTTGGACCACAAAGAAAGAAAGTAAAGAATATAGAAATATAAGTCCTTTGGTATCTTACTCTTTCCATGTCATGTCTTTACACACACACTACAGTCTAATTCATAATTGGTTCTATGTCTTGAAGTGGTTTGCTTTATTTGGGTGAAGTTTATTGTAGGATTCAAGCCATTATGTTTGTGGTCTGAATGCCTGGAAATTGCTTGATTTATCTAAATTCTGAGTAATCACTGTTTCCAGTTAGCACAACATTTCAGTCCATGCTAACTGGAAATGATAATCAATCTTTGTTTGGTCAACATGCTTAGTATTAAGAATCCCATGGACCAATATTAAAGAGCTAAATAGTTTGGGAAATAGGATGTCTGTCTGTCTGCCTGTCTATCTATATCTGTCTGTCTGCCAATCTATTGCTAGATAGCTAAATAGCTATAGAGATAGCTGTCTAGATAGCTAGATAATGAGCAAGAAAGAAGAGAGAGAGAGACAGGCAGGCAGGCAGGCAGGCAGACAGACAGACGGATATAGCAGATTATCCTAGTATTTTCACCATATTATGAAAACCTCGGCTGATCATTTAACAAACCATAGTTTAGGAGAAAATATGTCTTATCTAATGCATCACAAATCACTCTATATTGGTACACATATATGTAAATTATACTTCATGCATTTGTGAACATGTGTCAGTAAATATATTGGTCTTTCATAGACTTCAATTCTCAGTTTTTTTGCCACTGTTGAAAAAGAGCCATCCCCCAAGAAGTTACATTTTATATGAGATGCTTTAGTGATCCCTTCTTGACATATGACATTCAGAAGTTTCAGCTATAACTCTCATTTATCTGGATCAGAGACTTTATCCAACAGATATTGATTGCAGCTTGTGGTTGAAGCCATGAGTATGATACCACTTGGCTAATGCCAGTAGCTTAAGTGGTAATAATGTTGGTGAAGAAAAACACAGAAAAAGAAAGTTGGAAGCAAGAGGGAGAATAATCCTTAAAAGCTGCTGTATCCCAGCTTCCAGCAGGTCCAGCCAATAAGATAAATGGTGGGAAAATGATATTGTATTCACATCCTGCTCCTAAGATTTCCTGTGGCAACTGATTTGCTATTGTGCAAAAGAGGATACTGGAATAAACAGGCCTTTGGAATGAACTAGCACAGTCTTATAAAGTTGTATGACATTACTCTGATTTTTCTTATATATTTATTAACATTTATGTGTATGGAACATTGATACTTTTGTTTAATATATTATCTTTCATTATGTTAACTGAGAAATTATATTCAGTAACTTCAAGTAGTAGAAAATTCTCAGTAAAATAAACTTGGACAAGAAAAAAGACATGGCAAGGAGAGGAGACAGCTCATAAAATTAGTATCAGCTATCAACCAAAATGAATTGTCATTCTGTCTGCTACTCATCATGTTTCAAGGTTCTGTTGACTTAATAGGAAAACAGGCTTTGGCTAACAAGGATTTAATTCAGGACGAGGAGTCTGATATGTCAGAAGGATTTGGCCTCAGTTGTAATCTGTCTGGTATAATATTTATATTGGTGGTTGGGGAGGATGGTTCTGCTGGAATTCTATTATCCAATTCTGAGGGAAAGAATATATATCTTTCAAGCTAAGACATGTATGCATATGCATTATGTCTTGTCATTTGAAAAAGGTGTTTGAAAAGCTAGTGTCTTAAAAGAAGTTTTATTCTCATTTGCCCAAAGGAAACAGCAAAAGCTAGGCTGCAGATAGGCAAAAGATTCTCTCAGGACCCAAAATAACCTCTGAGCTAGAACAGTTCTGGATGAGACCATGTGCCATAGGCTGCCTGGCCATCTGCCATTTAGATTTCAGTTGCACTTTGGCATTAAATGTCGAACAGGAAATGGACAGGAAGAGAAGACTAACCTGGAAAGTAGATGGGGAAGTTTAGTAGAATCTCCAAAAATGATGTTTTCCAGTGAGAACTTGGCCTATTTCTTTTTTTTTTAATTGAAAAGTTTTTCAGTACATTTTATCTTTAATAAAACAAAACCCCTTCCAACCCCCCCAACCCACCCCTCCCTTCCCAACCCACCCCAACCTTCCCTCCCTCCCCTTCCCCCCTCCCCAACTTCCCAGAGCTAAATACAAGGTATAAAAGTAAAAACAAACATATTCTACCCTAAGCAAACAACAATAAGTTATTAAATCTATCGCATTTTAACTCTTATAATATGACTACAAGCAGTATAAATATCCCTTCAATACTTATTCAAATGCTAAATGAAACTTTTTAGTCCCATATTTATTCTGGATGTAATCAATCCATTTTTTCCACTCCACGATATATCTCTGTTGCGAATGGTCTTTCAAATACGCTGAGATCTTTGCCATTTCCGCCAGGTTAGAAACCTTTAGAGTCCATTCTTCTATAGTTGGCAGTTCTTCCTTTTTCCAATATTGCCCTATTAAAAGTCTTGCTGCCGTAATTAAATTCAACATCAACTTAGTGTACACAACAGTAGTATCAGTAACAATACCCAATAAAAACAATTGCGGACAAAACTTTATCCTTCTCTTAAATATCTTCTGCATATTCTACCAAATTTTAATCCAAAAAGCTTTAACCTTTTTACAGGTCCACCATATATGAAAATACGTTGCATCTTCACCACCACACCTCCAACATTTAGGCTGGTAGTTCGGATACATACTTGCTAGTTTTTTAGGATCTAAATGCCATCTATAAAACATTTTATAAAAATTCTCTCTTAAATTTTGAGCTTGCGTAAATTTTACATTTCTCACCCAAATCTCTTCCCAGGTATCCATTGTAATAACTTCTTGAAAATTCTGAGACCACTTTATCATGCAATCTTTAACAAGTTCTGTCTCTGAATCAATTTCTATCAGTGCAAGATATATCTGTTTGATATGTGCTTGACCCTGATTTCTAATTTCCTTTATCAAATTTTCATCAGTCATTAAGAAACTAATTTTCTGATCTTCTTTCCACCTGGCCTGTAATTGCCCATACTGAAACCAGGTTTGAACAATCTTTTCTCCTCGTAGGAGATCATATGGCTTCAAATGCCATACATTCCTTTCCAGACTTAAAATTTCCTTATATGTAATCACATCATGTTTAAACCCAACATTTATATTTTCTATTGCGTGTTTCGGTATTGCCCAAAGAGGTATCTTATAATTTAACTTGTGTCTGTACTTTTTCCAAACTCGCAACAGAGCATGTCTTAAAATATGCACTTTAAACACCTTGTCCACCTTCTTATCATACAATAGGTACGCATGCCAGCCAAATAACAAATCATAACCTTCAAGATTTAATAGTCTTCCTTGTGATAAATTAATCCAATCACTTATCGCTGACAAAGCAGCAGCTTCATAGTATAATTTAAGGTTAGGCATTTTGAGACCACCTCTCTCACGTGTGTCCTGCATAATCTTAAATTTAACTTGTGGCCTTTTCCCTGCCCAGACAAATTTATTAATACCCTTTTGCCATTCCTCCAGGTTTGAATCCTTTTTAAGAATAGGTATCATTTGAAATAAAAATAAAAATTTTGGCAAGACATTCATTTTCACTGCTGCAATTCTTCCCAATAAAGACAATTGTAATTTTTTCCAGCTATCCAATTCTTTTTGAACTTTTGCCCATAATTTTTCATAATTATTTTTATATAACTTTGCATTTGAGGGTGACAAATATACCCCCAAATACTTAACCCTTTTAACAATTTCAAATCCAGTTAACCCTTCTAAAACAACCTTTTGTGATACTGTCATATTCTTAGACAACATTTTAGTTTTTTGTATAGTAACCTTGAATTCAGAAACCTTCCCATATTGCATTATTATCTCCATCAATTCTACACAGAATTTACTGGCTGGGTCACCGTAACAACCAGATCGTCTGCAAACGCCCTCAATCTATAATCCTGATCTCTTATATGAATTCCCTTAATTTTTTCCGAATCCCGTATTTTAATCAATAATATTTCCAATGTTAAAATAAATAATAGAGGTGACAACGGACACTCCTGCCTTGTTCCCTTTTCAATATTACATACTTCAGTCAGACTATTATTTACTATTATACGGGCTGTTTGCTTTTGATATAATGCCCTAATTGGTTGTAAAAATTTATCCCCAAAATTCATTTTATCTAATACTTTCATCAAAAATTGCCAATCCAATTGGTCAAAGGCTTTTTCAGCATCCAAAAAAATCATCGCTGCAGGGATCTGATTGTTCCTTTCCAAAAATTCCAACAAATCAACTATATGCCTCACGTTATTTTTCATTTGTCTACCACTTATAAACCCAGTTTGATCACCATGAATTACTTGTTGCAGTACCCTCATTAATCTGTTAGCTAAAACCTTAGCAAATATCTTGTAGTCCGTATTCAAAAATGATATTGGTCTATAATTTCTTGCTTGAGTGATATCCTGATCTTCCTTCGGAATCACAGAGATAAAAGCAGTTTTCCAAGATGGAGGCACCCATCTTGAATTGTCTGAAACAATTCCCTTAATGGCTTTATCATTTCAAACTGTAAATTTTTATAATACACAACAGTCAACTCATCCATTCCTCGCATTTTGCCCACTTTCAATTGTTTAATTGCTAAAAGAATTTCTTCCTCAGTTATCAATTGATTCATCTCTTCCTTTTGTTCTTGTGTAAGAACCGGAATGCTAGCATTCCTCAAATACACATCAATATTTGCTTCGTTAATCTCATCTCTAGCATATAACTTAGAATAAAAATCAACAAAAGTTTCCTTAATAAGGTTCTGTTGATATACTACCTTACCCTTATGTTCTATTTTATCTATATTAGAAACCCTTTGCTTCTTCCTTAACAAGTAAGCTAACCAGCTACCTGGTTTATTGGCATTACAAAAAGTATTATGTCTAGCAAACCGTAGATTCATTGCCACCTGATCAGCCATTAACTTATCAAACTGTCCCCTTAGTAAATTAATAACCTTTAATTTTCACATCCCATGGATTCAGAAGTAGGACCTTTTCTTTTTCCCTAATTTCATTCTCTAATTCTTTCCTTCTAAATTCCAGATTACGTCTATATTTATTGTTCAAATATATTAACACACCTCTCATGTAAGCTTTACTAGCGTCCCAAACCATTTCCATAGAAGTACCCTTATTCATATTAGTTTCAAAAAAACCCTTCATCTGTTTTTTACATTCTTCCACATTTTCCTGATTTCTAAACAGGTTCTCATTTAGATGCCAGGAGCGCCTGTCTCTATTACCCTTATCAATCTCTAACCAGACTGGACTATGATCAGACATATTTTTGGACATATCTTTATCTTCTTAATCCTAGAAAAGAAATCATTGGTAGTTAATATAAAGTCAATCCTAGAAAAAGATTGGTGTCTATCAGAAAAAAAAGTATAATCCTTTTCTTGCAAATTCCTTTCTCTCCAAATATCTCGCAACTCCAAATCATCCTTCATCTCAAAAAAGGATTTAGGCAGTTTAGCATGACTTGGAGTACTTCTAAAAGAACCACTCTTGTCCAATCGTGCATCCAAGACACCATTCCAGTCTCCCATAAAAATAAAAGATTTATAATCCAACTGAGTAATCTTGCTGTGCAGTAAACTATAAAAGTCTGCTTGTTGTTGATTAGGCACATATAATCCAACCAGAAGCATTTTTTTGCCTTCTATTAACAAATCTATTATAACGTATCTTCCTTGTTTATCTGCTTCAATTAACTCTGCTGTCAAAGTATTCTTAATATAAACAACCACTCCATTCTTCTTATTCATTGCAGAAGCAATAAATTGTGTACCCAGTCTTGAATTTAATAAGTACTTTTGGTCCGTAGCTCTAATATGTGTTTCTTGTAAACAAATAACATCGATTTAAATTGTTTTAAATATTGGAAAATTTTCTTTCTTTTCTGTGGTGAGTTTAAGCCATTAACATTCCAAGTTAAAAGCTTAGTCACCATTCTTAGCGACCCGAAGCTTTTGGAGTGCTTCTTCCAGAATCCCCTTTACATTCTTAGGTCGCACCCCTCCCACAGCTTCACTATAGGTACGCTTTGGAAGTTCCTTAACTGATCTTGTTCTTGCTCTCTTCTCATTCGTCTCAAAGCAGCACGCGTCATCCTCTGGTCTCTAGCTTCTTCCGATGATACTGAAATTTGATCCACTCCTGTAGCTTTCTCATCTGTCTGTGTTGTCCCTTCAGCAACTTGGCCTATTTCTTGAATATTTTTTTAAAAAAAATAAGTGAGCAATCAGCTAATTATAGAGCTTTTGGGGAAGCAACTTCCTTAGCAAGACATTAGTTTTCAATAAGGCATGTCTTCCTTCCATAGAAACATAATGTGAGTAAGAAGAGCAATTAGTAGGAGAACTTTCTGCTATTACTTGCAGAAACCATATGATTGGTTAAGGATTGGATATTGGATATTGGAAAAATATTCACAGAAATGTCTGAAGAATGTTTAGGGTGCTTTCTTCTTTTCACAACAAATTATCTAAATAAGTTTATTTGCAAGCTAATTAAACACATGTTTAAATGTTTCTCAAACCTGATATTCTGAAGTCACTGTTGCTTATAAAAGTGTTGTTATAACATTGTTGTTCTTGTGGCATGAACTTTGAGCTGAAGTTCAGTATGCCCTTCTGGTATTCTAATGGTGGTGGGTTAATTCAGGGATCCCCATCCCCCAGTCCATGGACCAATACCGGGCCATGGCATGCCAGCAACTAGTCCACACAAACAAGCAAAGCCATCTGCGAGATGCAGGCAGCACACAAAACCATGCACCCTCTGGTCTGTGGAAAAACCTATCTCCACGGAGGTTGGGGATCTCTGGGTTAATCCTGTTATGTCCTGAAGGTCATGTCCTGTTTCCCTGGGGCTATGACTGATGGCTATGTCCTGTGTTGGATTTTTTGGGTGAGGGTTTTTTGGCTCTAGGATCTTTGTCTTTCTAATCCCATTAGCTCCAAGCTCCCTTGCTCCAGTCTTTCTAAAAGGATTATAAAATCTAAATTTCTACTGACCTGGTTTCTGATTGAGGCAGAGAGACTTGGGGGTGGGGTGGGGATTTCTGTCTTGTAAGATCTTCTCCATTATTCTTTTGGGGAAATATAATATATTGCATTTTTAATATTCCACAAAATATTTCTTTCTCGGGTGTGTGTGCGTGCTGTTTTCCTACATGGGGAAAGGTTTAAGGTTTATTTTGTATTATTTTAATAGAGATTTAAAGGGACACGGTGGCTCAGTGGGTTAAGACGCTGAGCTTGTCAATCAGAAGGTCGGCAGTTTGGTGGGTCGAATCCCGAGTGCCACATAGCAGAGTGAGCACCTGTTACTCATCCCAGCTTCTGCCCACCTAGCAGTTCAAAAGCACATAAAAATGCAAGTAGAAAAATAGGGACCACTACGGTGGGAAGGTAACAGCGTTCCATGCGCCTTTGGCATCTAGTCATGCCGGCCACATAACCACGGAGAAGTCCTCGGACAAGCGCTGGCTCTTCGGCTTTGAAACGGAGATGAGCATCGGCCCCCAGAGTTGGAAACGACTCGCACGCATGTGCGGGGAACCTTTACCTTTAATAGAGATTTACATTTTTGGATGTTTACACTACTATTAAACACTTTCTACTCTCAACCTGGCAAGAAATTAGCCTATCAATTTCCAGAAGTTACAGTACAGTCAAAAGGAACACCAAAGAGAATAGGGTTTGTAGGCTTGGGAATCTTAGGCTGTCACTGTTAAGGATTTGTTGTGCAGAGGTCTCCTTGTGCTACCAAAGAGTTGCACAGACAAGGAAGGGTACTGAGAGCAGTAAAAGTCACACAGTAAACACAAGAGTACACTAAGTTGTAAAAGCAAAAAGTAGTTTACTTTAAGGTGGTGTAAGAACAAAAAATGCACAGTCAAAAATAAACAGTCCAAGTAGCAATCTAAAATACAAAGTCTTCTTACCGGTCCAGAGGTCAATACACAGTTCAGGTAACAGAGCAAAAACAGTAATAGTAGAGAGCAGTGAATTCAGAGAGAGAAAGAAGCTATGTTACTAGCTCCCTCTTATGGCCATGAGAACACTTACACACCCATTGGCCAATTAACATCTTAAAGACATAACATCATGGTTAATATATTTTCAACCCAACATTGTAGGCTAACAACATATGCCTAACATTCTCCCCTTTGGGTAGAATAATATATAACCCTTACAATCTTATGCACATTCTTTCACAATTAGTATTGTGTTTCATAGTACTTTGTACCTTCGTAAAATGGTCTGCAATATTTACATCAGATGAACAATACTCTAGCTGTATTAATTTATCCTTGACACATTGTCTTACATTTAAATAATGAAGATCAGTATGTTTGGATCTTGTTCTTACTGCAGCATTGTTTGCTATCTTTATCACAGCTTGATTGTCCTCATATACAATGAATGGATCATTTACAGTTAAACCCATATCCAACAATAATTGTTTGTACACTAGCAGTTCTGTACATTACACTGATAGACACGAAAATTCAGCCTCCATTGTAGATAAGCTTATGTGTTTTTGTCTAATGGACTTCCATCCAATTAAAGAATCACCCAACATTACAGCCAACCCTGAAGTAGATTTACGAGTGCTTGCCTCAGAGGCAAAACTCGCATCTGCATATGCAATAAGGATTAACTCACAATTTGGCTCTAAATATAACGAGTAGTGAATAGTCTGTTTCAAATACCTTAATACTCGTTTAGCTGATTGCCAGTGTCTAACAGTTGGTTTATTGTTGTACCTAGCTAATTGGTTTACACAGTAAGAAATATTAGGTCTAGTCCAATTACTCAGATACATAAGACTTCCTATCAAAGATTGGTACATAGTCTTATCAAATACAGGACTCTCAACATTAGTGTCCTTAAAATCCATAACCATCGGAGTTTTTGCTGATTTACACATTTCCATATTGTATCTCTTAAATAACTGAGATATTTTACTGGCTTGCGACACCTTAAAACCCTATTCGTTTTCACAATATCTAACCCCAAATAGTGGCTTATTTCTCCAAGATTTCTAATTGTGAATTTATTTTGCAATCTTGAAATGATAGTTTGTGCTTCTAACTCAGTTTTTGTTATTATTGCAATATCATCTGTAAATAATAAGAGAAAAGATAACACTCCATTGTGTTCTCTTCTAAACAAACAAGGATCAGCATTACTGGCTACAAAACCTATTGCACTCATTAACTAAACATTTATTCCACTCATAGCCTGATTGTTTCAATCCATAGAGGCTTTTCTTTAATTTCCAACAGTCATGGTCTCTATCATTGGTCAATGCTGGTGGTATTCTTAAATAAATAGTATGATGCAATGGAGCATGTAAATATGCAGTTTCCACATCCACGGGGTTAACTATATATTGGTTCTGCCCATACTAAAGCTGCTCTTAAAGTAGTTGCCCTCAGACTGGGTGCAAACACCTCGTCATAATCCTCAGTAGTTTGGGCAAAACCTTGAGTAACCAAACGTGCCTTATGGGTTACGGTCCCATCTACACCTTTCTTTATTTTATATATCCATTTGCAACCTATAGTTTGCTCACCAGGTGGCAGTTTTGCTTTCTCATAGACCTTAAGATCCTGCAAAGACTTCAATTCCCTATTCATTGCAGCCTTCCATGATGCCTGTTCCTTTTCAGGATACATCCTGATTTCATCATAGTTAGAAGGTTCTAAACTAACTTGACATATTACACTGGCTTCATAGCGATCAGGTGGACGTCTGATTCTCATTGAACGCCAAGGAATTACTGGGCTTTGAATTTCTGACACCTCTCCTTCCTCTGATTCATCTTTTATCTCCCCTATCTCATCTTCATCTTTTATATTTACAGGAGATGTATTATCATTACTAGTTATGTTATCAGAGGAGTCCTCAAACACTAGAGGATCAGTATTAACAGTTTCTTGCTCTAACCTATTTCAACCAATGTGCTCAAGGAATTTGGCACTTGCACTATTATATACATTAGTTGTGCCTTGTTTTTTTTTTTAAATTCCATTTATATCCCGCCCTTCTCGGAAGACTCAGGGAGGCTTACAAGCTTAGCAGTAAGCTTCCCAGAAATGATAGGATCTGTGATTAGCTTCGTAACCTACGAAGTTAATTGCCTAGCCCTATGTTGGCCTTTACTCCTGAGTTGTGCAGGAATGTGGACCCAAGCTGGGGTGCCAAACGTGTGCAGGTAATCAAGGTTTGGTTTTTTACCATGCCATATTGTGTATGGTATTTTACTGGTAGAAGTATTAACAACTATATTCAGAACATAGTTTGCACATTTTGCTGCCTCCCCCCACAGTCTATCAGTTAAGCCAGAATCTTTTAACATGGTTCTCATCATGGCTTATAACGTTTACCCTCGTCTCTCAACAAATGCATTATGTTGAGGCCTATAAGAGGCTGAACGTTTATGCTCAATGCCAGTTGATTCTAGCATATAACAACGCACTTATTTGTAAATTCAGTGCCATTAGCAGTTATTATGTACTGAACCTTTCTCTTTGTTTTCCTCTCAACAAATTTCAGCCAGTTTGAAAATTGTTGGAAAGTGTCTGCCTTTGACTTAAGCAGATAACAAAAACCATATCGAGAGTAGTGGTCAAGTATACTTAAAATATAACATGTTCCTCCTAAACTTGGTTTCATGGGTCCAATTAGATCTGCAAACACAACTTCCAAAGGTACAGATGTTTTGAAGCCATTTAACCTGTTTGCAGGAGTTGCCTTACTCTTTTCCTGATTACAGGCATTGCAATTCAAATTCTTACTACATGGCTTCAGTTTAATTCCTTCTACTAACTCAACTGTTTTACATAGTAAGTTAAAGCTTACATGCCCTAACCGCCTATGCAATAAATGTATACATTCATCATGTAGCTTCTTATTCTCACATATTGAGTTAGCTTTAACTGTACTAACCTGGTTACTTGTGAGAACGAATAAACCATTTTTCAAATTAGCAGTTACACAGGTTCCATTCCTCTCAATAGTGCATTGCTCCCCTCTGAACAAATCCAACTTTAACCAATTCCCTTACAGATAACAGGTTGAATCTTAGTTTAGGTATAAATAACATAGGTAACTGTTCATCAATGCATGTACAATAGGAATTACCTTCACCAGAGGCCTTCATCTTTCAACCGTTGGCCAGTGAAACATGTTGGTTGCTGTTTTTCATATTAATAAACCTCTTTTTCACTTTAGTAATGCATTGTGAAGCCCCACTATCAACAACCCACAATTCATTGTTTCTGGATGTTGGTTTACCAGAAACAGCCAAACCAATGCCCTTCTTAGCCTTCCCACTGCTATTCACATTCTGTTTTTTACCCTTTCTACAGAATTTGGCTATATGCCCTCTAGCCCCACAAGAATAACATTTCTTGACATTGTGAGCAGTGGTGAATGGCTGTTCCTCTTGTGGCTGTGTCTCTCTCAGCTGGTCTCTATCACACCTTCTTCTGGACTCTTCAAGCAGTCTCCCAGTAATGTTAGTCAATGTCAGTTCCTCTCCGGTCAGGACTTCCAAAGAAGAAACATATTCATCATAACTCTTATCCAAAGATGACAGAATAATGTAGATCTGATGCAACTCTGAAAAAATCAGCTCCTTTTCATGAAGCTCTTGAAAAGTTGCCTTCATGTAGTTTAAATGGGTCAGCATATCTCCATTCTTCTGCAAACGAGCCCTAAACAGCTTACGTGTAAGGTGTATATGTGCACCCACACTGTCTCGAACATAAAGCCTTCGCAAAATGCCCTAACACCTAGCAGCAGACTCCTCACCACGAATATGGACAAGCTGCTGGTTATTCAGTGTTAGTCCAATAATGCAAAGAACTTTCTCATTGTTGCGTTTAAAGTCATCTATATTCTTTGCATCCTCTTCATTATTTGCATCCCAAGCAGTAGTATCAGGTGAGTTATTTACTACAGTCCATAGTCCTTCCTTGAGCAAAAGCAAGCAGCATTTTGTGGACCAGGAAACATAGTTTGTTCCATCCAACCGGGTTATCCAGGAGATGCCTGACAACAGTTCTTGTGCCATTTTACACCAAATAGCTAACACAAACTCAGCTAGGAATACTGTGTGTACTAACTTTCAGTACAGGCCTGGGCCCATAACCAATGTTAAGGGTTTGTTGTGCAGAGGTCTCCTTGTGCTACCAAAGAGTTGCACAGACAAGGAAGGGTACTGAGAGCAGTAAAAGTCACACAGTAAACACAAGAGTACACTGAGTTGTAAAAGCAAAAAGTAGTTTACTTTAAGGTGATGTAAGAACAAAAAATGCACAGTCAAAAATAAACAGTCCAAGTAGCAATCTAAAATACAAAGTCTTCTTACTGGTCCAGAGGTCAATACACAGTTCAGGTAACAGAGCAAAAA
>JAKJMR010006461.1:0-17565 GCA_024449315.1 Daboia siamensis | reverse complement strand
TTTTTCTTATTTGTTGCAGAAGCAATAAATTGTGTGCCTAATCTTGAATTTAATAAATACTTTTGGTCCATAACTCTAATATGTGTTTCTTGTAAGCAAATAACATCAGTCTTAAATTGCTTTAAATATTGAAAGATTTTCTTTCTCTTCTGTGGTGAATTTAATCCATTGACATTCCAAGTTAAAAACTTAGTCACCATTTCTGGCAACCCGAAGCTTCTGGAGCGCGTCATCCAAAATCCCCTTCACATTTTTAGGCCGCGCTCCTCCCACAGCTTCGCTATAGGTACACTTTGGAAGTTCCACAACATTCTGCTGATCCTGCTCTTGCTCACGTCTGATTCGTCTCGAAGCAGCACGCGTAATCCTCTGGTCTCTTACTTTTTCTGATACTGTTGAAATTTGATCCACTCCTGCTGCTTTCTCATCTGTCTGTATTCCTTCGGCATCTTGAGACTTTCCCTCCTTTGATGACTCCAAAAGTGGTATGGGGATTGCTTTTAAAACATTGCTATAAAAATCACGTGCCTGCATCACTGTAGCAAGATGGTATCTTGTGTCTTCATACATTACCACCATACCCACTGGGATCTCCCATCTAAACTTGATATCACGTCGCTTAAGCTCCTGTGCCAGAAATGCAAATTCCTTTCGTTTCCTTAAAATTTTTGGAGGGATCTCTTTTAAAACCAAGACTTCTTGCTCTGCAATCACAAGCTTAGTATTGTAAGAGACTTGAATAACTTCATTCCTGGTTGCTCTCTTTGTAAAATAGGCTCGCAGTTTCATCCGGCCCTCGTCCTCGCCAGTGTCTGCACCCGTGCTCTTTGTCAAAAAGAAGTCCGGCGAATTGCGGCTTTGCTGCGATTATAGGAAATTCAATGCCATCACGGTGCACTATGATTACCCGCTGCTCCTTATCCCCAAACTGTTGGATCGACTCCGGGAGGCACAGATCTTCACAAAACTGGACCTGCGTGGAGCTTACAACCTCGACAGGGTTCGGCCGGGTGATGAGTGGAAGACGGCGTTTGGTACTCATTATGGACATTTTGAGTACATGGTGATGCCGTTTGCCCTGACCAACGCCCCCGCCGTGTTTCAGCATTTCATAAACGACATTTTCCGGGATTTGTTGGATCAGTTTGTCGTGATCTACTTGGACGACATCCTGATCTACTCCCCATCGCGTGAGGTGCACCATCAGCATCTCCATCAGGTCCTGCAGCGACTCTGAGAACATCGGTTGTTTGCCAAGTTGGAGAAGTGCCAGTTCTACCAGGTGACCATCGATTTCCTGGGTCACTGCATTTCTCCTGAGGGCATCGCCATGGAGCCGAGTAAGGTTGAGTCTTTGCAGAGTTGGCAACCCCCGCGTCGCGGGAAGGATATTCAGCGACTTCTTGGGTTCGCCAACTATTACCAAACTTTCATCCCTGGGTTTGCTGCCTTGACAGCCCCCCTCACCCGGCTCCTGCAGAAGAAGACTCGGTTCCAGTGGAACGCTCCAGAATAACGGGCTTTCCAGACTTTGAAGGAAGCCTTCATGAAGGAGCCCATCTTGAAGTATCCTGACCCTCAACGGCCGTTTGTCGTGGAGGCGGACGCCTCCAACATTGCCATTGGGGCGGTGTTACTCCAGGCAACGATGCCCAGCGGTACCCTCTTCCCTTGCGCGTACCATTCACGAAAACTGAACCCTTCGGAGCGCAATTATACAATCTGGGAGAAGGAGCTGCTGGCCATCAAAGTGGCGTTCGAGGCCTGGAGGCATCATCTGGAGGGAGCGTGGGATCAAATCGAGGTCCGGACAGACCATAAGAATTTGGAAAGCCTGCAGACCGCTCAGAATTTGAACCAACGCCAAATCTGGTGGTCTCTTTTCTTTGCGAGGTTCGACTTCCGAGTTCGGTACATACCTAGCGGGCACAATCAAAGAGCGGATGCTCTGTCCAGGAAGCCTGAATATTCCCGAGTGGAAGACAAGCTTCTGCCCAGGACAGTGATCCCCGTCGAGTCTTTTGCTGCGGTGCGGGAGCCGGTTGATATACGGGCTTGGATCCGGGAGGCACAGCAGCAGGAGGTGTGGGTGGCTCAGCGGAAGGAGGAGGTGGGGACAGATTCTCCTTGGATGGTCACAGATGGACTCTTGTATTATCATGACCGGCTCTACATTCCGGGAGGGCCACTCAGGGGACTCATCCTCAGCCAGTGTCACGATAACCCGGCGGCGGGGCATTTTCGCCTGTTCAAGACTCTGAACCTGGTCTCCCGTACCTTCTGGTGGCCCCGAGTCCGACACGACGTCCAGTCCTATGTCACTTCCTGCATTCCATGCAGGCAGGCCAAGTCAGCGACAGGGGCCCCGCCTAGATTACTGCAGCCCTTGCCGACACCCAAAAGACCCTGGGGGGCTGTGTCCATGGACTTTCTGACGGATTTACCCCCATCCTCTGGTTTTACGACAGTGTATGTGGTGGTGGACATGCTGACCAAGATGGCGCACTTCATCCCCTGTCGCGGATTACCGTCAGCCCACGCCACTAGTCGTATGTTCATTCAGCAGGTGTTTCGGCTGCACGGCCTCCCTGATAGGGTCGTCTCTGATAGGGGGGCCCAGTTTACAGCCCGCTCCTGGCAGGAGTTGATGCATGCGTTGGATATCAAGATTTGACTCTCGTCTGCGCATCATCCTCAAACTGACGGGGGAACCGAGAAGATCATCGGTATCCTGGAACAATATCTGCGCTGCTACGTTAATCTGCAGCAAAACAATTGGGTGGACTATCTGGCCATAGCTGAGTTTGCATTTAACAATTCTCAGCACACCTCCACACAGATGACACGGTTCTTGGCCAATGTGGGATATCACCCCCGGTTTTTCCCCCTTTCTCCCGTGGACTCACTGGAGCCGGCAGCGAATGACTTCATGGCAGAGTTACAGGCGATCCATCGATTGGTGCGACGTCAGGTAGAGAAGGCCAAGGCCAATTACAAAAGGTTTGCTGATCGGTCAAGACGGGATACGCCTCCACTATCGGTGGGAGATCGGGTCTGCTTGTCCACCAGGAACCTACCATCAACACGGCCAGTGAGAAAGTTAGATCACCGATATTTAGGACCATTACCAATTGAGGCTGTCATCAATCCGGTCGCCTATCGCTTAATTCTGCCACGTTCCAGTCTTTCATCGGTCTCTGTTGGTCCCTGAGCAACCGGCCTGTCCACTCCGCCGAGCGGAACCTCCCCCATCAGGACCTCATGATGGAGACAGCACCCCCGAGTACGAGGTCGCCAGCATCAGGGACTCCCGTTGGCTGAAAGGTTGTTTCCAGTACCTGATTGAATGGAAAGGTTACGGACCAGAGGACTTCATCTGGGAAGATGCGACCGCCGTTCATCCCCCTGCGTTGGTGACCGCTTTTCATGAACAATTTCCATCCCGACCGCATCCGGATCGGCAGACCCGGGGGAAGGGCCCTGCGGTGCGGGATAGTGTTGTGATTCAGGGTCAGCCTGTGGGTTCGGCATTTGGGTCGGACGACTCAGAGGAGGAGGGGGGTGATGGAGAGGTTGCTGAGGGGGTTGGAGAGCTTGCTGATGAGAGCCCTCAGCCAGGCCCCTCCCACCTGGTCACGACGCAGACCCAGCTTTGTGAGCCTGACAGCGTGGATGAAGATGACCCACAGCTGGCCCTGTTCAAGGACGCCCGACGCAGGAGGCAGTCAATCAGGAGTAAACAGAGGAAGGCAATGGGGCACCTCGGAAGGAGACAGAGAGAAGCCACGCCCTGAACTGTATAAAAGGGGAATGCGTGGGAGGGCTGGTTTGCTGAAGGCAACCGCTTGAATAGCTCCTGTTTCATGGTTCGTGTCTTGTTCTGTTTGCTTTTGTATCCATAAATTTGGCAGGCTTAGTTCCAGCCTCTTGCCTTCTTGTAAAAGGGGTTGTCCCTGCTTTTTCTGCAGGGCCGGTAGCAGGCTGGTACAGAACAGTTAGGTAGAAAGTAGTAGCTAATGTTGTTATTGTTTGATTAGCTGAATCCTCAACATACCGTATTTGAAGGCCTTTGATATCTTTGCTCTTAATGTTGCTTTCTTCCGGTGTTGTTGTTTTTTGAACTGTAAGTTTTGTAGTTAAAGTTGGAGTTTGGACTTCAAAGTTCTCTGTAGGCTGTGTTTGTTGCTCTTTGAAGTCTCCTATTTTAGTGTTAATTTCCAGTTCTTCTATTTGTTTTTGGGTTGTCAGTTCATCATTTAAAGTCAAAGTTTGGTCTGGTGGCTTTGAGTTGTCAGGTTTATCATGCAATTTGGCTTTAATTTGCTCAGTTATAGCCAAGATTGTGTCCAATATCAATTTGTAGTTAAGTGGTGGGATATAGTCATCCATTTCGTTAGTGTTTACAGCTAAGTCTTCCATGGAGGCTATTTTAATAAGAGTCAGTAATTTTCCACTTCCAATGCTCCTAAAAGTTGTTTTCAGTGCCAGGTGTTCCCACACTTGTCTTTGAAGATAATATCAAGGACAGCTCTGTTATTCAGTCAGCTGTCAGAATAAGCAAAAGGTTTACTTGTAATTCCACGTTTAGCCACAGGATGTCATCAGTAGCATATAGAATAAGTTGTAAAATTCTTTTTTTTTCAAATTAATATAAAGCTTTTGTATAATTAGTCCATTCTTTTTTCCTTAGTTCACATCTTAAACAGAAAATAAGGTAGTAGATCCCCACAAAAATATGAGCTTTTTAATAGGTAGGAATGAGATTGCTTAATTTCTTTGCTTAATCAGATGGTGTTTTTTTTCTTCACTTTAAGGCTTAAAATGTTATTCCCCCAAGTATACAAAAGCTGTTTTTTCAAAAAAAAAAGGGGGGGAGAAAATTTTCAGAAAGGTCCCACAGGCAGGCAGTTAAGGGGATAAGAAAGGAAAGGTCTCACCCAAGTCCTCCAGATTGCTTCGTTGTGCTAGATGGTGCTTTTGGCTTTCAGCAGGGAATGGCTTAATGATCGGCCATGTTGATGGACGGTCTCTTCTTCTTCGGGCCAAAAGGAGCTGCTCCGGATTCAAGTGGAGGTCTGCCGCCCTTCCACGATCACAGGAGGGCCTCCTTGCAGTGGTCGGCCCTCCAGTGTGACTTTTGACCCTTTTCAGGGTCCTCCAATGAAGAAAGATCGGACAGCAGGGAGGGAGCTCTCCCTGTTCGTCCGAAAGCGCCGCATGCGCAAACCGCAAGCCAACCAAACCAGTTTTAAAGCACCCCAACCTGACCAAGCCATTTGTCATACAAGCAGACACAAATGATGTGAGGGTGGTGTTGGTATTATTACAGCAAAAAGAAAGTGGATGGCTACAACCCTGTGCTTACACCTCCAAACAACTATCTGAAACAACAAAGGTGGGCAGAGTGGGAGAAAGAGGCTTACGTAGTGAGGTGGGCACTTTCCTGCTGGTACTTCCTAGAGGAGAGCAAAATACCTTTTGAAGTAATTTAGAGGCCCTGAAAACCCCTTGTAAGCTCTCCCCTAAACAAGCAAAGTGGGTGCAGTGTTTTAACCACTTTGATTTCATGCTATGCTACCTCCCAGGGGAAAATTTTTTCCTAGCTGATGCATGTCAAGTATGCTGCAATACAACTGTCCCAAAGCTGAAGTAATTAAACCACTGATCCCATAACAGCAACTGGAGGCTCAAATGACCACCCAAGCGCAGGCCAAAGGAAAGTCCCCCATAGAGGGTGATGTGACAATTGCCCTTAAAGCCACCCTGACAGATGATAAATGGTTCCAAACTCACAGTAATGTCTGCTCAATTCAAGATGGACTAGCTTGGGTAGGAGCAAAGCTATATGTTCCAGTCAGTCAGAGACTAAAAAACCTGAGAAATTGCCATGATTCCAAACCAGCAGGACATTTTGGGTTTGTGAAGATGTTACACTTAGTGAAAAGGCAATTTTGGTGACCATCCCTCAAAAAGGACATTGAAAGCTATGTGGCCACCTGCTCTGTGTGTGCTTCAGCTAAGCAGTGGCAAGGGAAAACACCAGAGCTTCTTCAGACAGTAGCTGAGCAATCAGCACCTTGGACAGAGATTTCTATGGACTTTATTGTGGGACTTCCTGAAAGCACAGGAAATACTGTCATTTGGGTTGTCACTGATTTGTTTTCCAAACAGGTGCATTTTATCCCATGTCAGAAAATTCCAACTGCATGGGGGCTCACCAAATTGTTCCTGCACCACATTTACAGGTTGCACGGTGCACCCCAACACATTATTTCAGATGGGGGTGTCATGGTTCTGATAGATAGATAGAACCAAATAAATCAGAACTCCAAGGCTAGAAGCTTCCTCAAAGAACATGCTTATTGGATACAAAATATCGGCATGGTCAAAAGTGAAACCAGTGTGAAATTCCCTCCAAAGAGTTACACTATTACAAAGTCAAACTTCCCACCCCAGTGCTATGAAATCATCTATGTTCCCCTTTCTATTTTTTTATATATATTTTTATTGATTTTCCAATATTACAATTGTATCTTTGAAAAGCAACATGGTGTCTGGGTTACAATAGTTCCATTTCATGCAAATACATGTTATTACAAATCTCCAATTTGTTGTAGCCAATATTTCCTCTCTTTTTTTCTTTAATACATATTGTCTCTTATCTAAATTAACATACTTCTTATTTTATCTATCAGTTATTTAGTAGTTTTATTACATTTGTCAATATTTTTATATATTTTATTTATTTTAACATTCCATCTTTAAAGCATCAATCACCTTAAAAATTTTCCCAGCTTTGATTTTACATTGATATTAAAGTTAAACGTTTGAAGTTTCTCATTTTCATATTTCTAAGTGACCCCACTTTTCTTTATTGCAGTTCTCTCCAATACCTAATAATATAGATACACATCTATCTTATTTCCATATCAACAGGTTAATAATACAATGTAATATTCTTGTTTTCATTATAATTTCCACATACTGTAAATTCAATAGTCAAAATTTCTCCCATTTCAACATTTAACACGTCCTTTCTCTTTTCCTTTGTATCTGCTCTCTCATGCTTAGACTTATGATTTTATCCTTATCATTACATCCAAGTATATTAGTTATGCTACATCACTCTTAACATATAAACGTCTTAGTCAATTTCATTTAAACGGCTCAATATTTCAATTTAACTGTTGGTATTCACACATCTAAGTTTTTAAATTAGCCAATGTTTTTATCTGCACATCAAAACAATTCATAATCCAAGTACAATCCTGTCTATTTAGATATTTTCTGTTTCAGGCCTCTTAAATATGTCTATTCTTCTTCAATCTTATTCTAGCTTTTTTCCTTTGCCATGTCATTTTCCGTTTCTTTGCTTCAGGGTCATCAAAGAGTTCTTGTGTTGTTGTATCATATTGAAGTGACCCTCCAATCTCCATTTTTGAAGGGTTGAGGGGTCTGATAGAGGTACCAAATCTTCTCATTATTTTCTCCATCTATTTTTTCTTCCATCTATTTCTCATTTTGATCTTCAAATTCCTTCTGCTTTATGTAACAAATTTTTTCCTCCATACATTTTGTCAGGTTTTTCTCCAAGTTTTCTCTTATCTGTGCTTGCTGAGTAGTTAAACCTTCTGTCAGAATATTTCATTGTTCAATTTCTTCTGTTATGTTCTGTCCTGATAAATTATTAGTTGTAGTCACAATTTGAGTTTGCTTATCCAAGACGCTTTCTAGTTTTTTTTCCAAAAGCTCTTATGTCATCACCGGCTGTAGAAAGGAACTGATAAGTTTGGCAGGTTATTTTATTTATTTATTTATTTAATTTGTATACCGCCCTTCTCCCGAAGGACTCAGGGCGGTGAACAGGGCAATAAATATCTAAAAAACAGAATACAAAAGTTAAAAAACAATTAAATGTAATGCCCAATATAAAACAATAAACAATAATTAAAATTATTTTAAATCCCATCCCTTAACCCATCAAACCAGACCGGATTGCTCGAATAAATAAGTTTTTAGATCGCGCCGGAAGGAGCGAAGATCAGGAGCCATCCGGAGCTCCACTGGCAAGCGGTTCCAAAGGTCTGGCGCGCCCACAGAGAACGCCCTCCCCCTGGGGGCCACCAATCGACATTCTTTGATCGGAGGCACCCTGAGGAGACCCTCTCTGTGGGAGCGCACTGGACGGAGGGAAGTTGACGCCGGCCGCAGGTGTTGCCGTAGATAATCCGGACCTATGCCATGTAGGGCTTTATAGGTCATTACTAACACCTTGAATCTCACCCGAAGGACAACTGGCAGCCAATGCAGCTCGCGGAGTAAAGGTGTAACATGGGAGTATCGGGAAACTCCCAGCACAACTCGCGCGGCTGCATTCTGCACCAGTTGGAGCCTCCGAGTGGTCTTCAAGGGTAGCCCCATGTAGAGAGCATTACAGTAGTCCAGAAGAGAAGTGACGAGCGCATGAGTGACTGTACGTAGGGCATCCCGGTCCAGATAGGGCCGCAACTGGTGCACCAGGCGAACCTGGGCAAAGGCCCCCCTAGTCACAGTTCCAATATGGTTTTCAAACAAAAGTTGTGAATCTAGGAGGACCCCCAAGTTGCACGCCCTATCTACGGGGGGTAATAACTCACCCCCCATAACAAGAGATGGAGTAAACTGAATTTCCCGGGATGCCGGCACGAACAGCCACTCAGTCTTGTCGGGGTTGAGCCGAAGCCTGTTCCTCCCCATCCAGACCCGGACCGCCTCCAGGCAACGGGACATCACATCGAGGGCATCACTGGGGTGGTTTGGGGTAGAAATAAAAAGCTGGGTATCATCAGCATACTGTCCACATCTTCAGGAGAAACAGGATCGAACTCCTCCCAGATCACATCGACAAGACCGCCCGTATCCTCATCATCAGCATACTGATGATACCCAACTCCAAAACCACGAATGATCTCACCCAGCGGCTTCGTATAGATGTTGAACAGAAGAGGCGAGAGGACCGATCCCTGAGGAACTCCACAAACGAGAGGCCTCAAGGTCGACCTCTGCCCTCCTGCCAACACCGACTGCGAACGTCCCAGAAGGTAGGAGGAGAACCACTGGAAGACTGTGCCTCCCACTCCCAACCCCCTGAGACGTCGCAGCAAGATACCATCGTCGATGGTATCAAAAGCCGCTGAGAGGTCTAAAAGGACTAGAACAGAGGAGCAACCCCTGTCCCGAGCCCGCCAGAGATCATTCACCAGCGCGACCAATGTCGTCTCCGTGCTGTACCCGGGCCTGAAACCCGATTGGTACGGGTCTAGATAATCAGCTTCATCCAAGAACAGAGGAAGTTGCTGCGCCACCACGCTCTCAACAACCTTCGCAAGAAAGCGAAGGTTGGAGACCGGACGAAAGTTGTTTAATATTGCTGGGTCCAAGGCAGGCTTCTTGAGGAGGGGTCTCACCACCGCCTCCTTCAAGGCGGCGGGAAAACTACCCTCACTCAAAGAAGCAGTTATCGCTGCCTGGAGCCAGCCTCGTGTCCCATCCCGAGCCGCATAAATCAGCCAGGAGGGACACGGGTCCAATAAACACGTGGTGGAGCTCAGCCTCCTCATGATCTTGTCCAAATCTTCAGGAGAAACAGGATCGAACTCCTCCCAGATCACATCGACAAGACTGCCCGTATCCTCATCATCAGACTCTGCCCAGTCAGAGTCCAGACCGGTCCGAATCTGAGCGATTTTATCCGACAGATACCGACTAAACTCCTCGGCACGACCCTGCAAGGGCTCCTCCCTCACCTCCCAATCAAGAAGGGAGCGAGTTACCCTAAACAGGGCGGCCGGGCGATTATCTGCGGATGCGATGAGGGTGGCAAAGTGGTTAGACCTTGCCACCCTCATCGCCACGAGATAAGTTCTCGTAAACGACCTTAGTCGTAACCGGTCGGCTTCGGATCGGCTGGATCTCCAACAGCTCTCTAGGCCCCGCCTCCGTCGCTTCATCTCCCGGAGCTCCGTGGAAAACCATGGGGCCCATTGGGATCTGCGACGGGTCAGGGGCCGCAAGGGTACAACTCGGTCTAATGCCTCTGTGGCCGCCCGTTCCCAGGCTTCCACCAGGGCGTTGGCCGAGCTGTGAGCAAAGGAGGCAGGTGGGGACCCAAGTGCCGCCTGGAACCGCTCCGGGTCCATCAGGCGCCTAGGGCGGAACCATCTGATTGGCTCAGCAACCCCACGACGGGGAGTGGCCAAACGGAAGACCAACCGCAGAAGATGATGATCGGTTCATGAAAGGGGTATAATAATTGGAGAAACCCCCCCCAGATCATCTAACCACTGACCAGATAGAAAAACCAGATCGAGCGTGTGACCCCCCTCATGAGTCGGGCCCTGAATAACCTGCTTCAGGTCCATGGCCGTCATGGAAGCCATGAACTCCCGAGCTAACTCAGACGATCCTCCCAGGGATGGTAGGTTGAAGTCACCCAAAACCATAAGTTTGGGGAACTCAACCACCAGCCCTGAGAGGACATCGAGAAGCTCGGGCAGGGCTGCTGCTACGCGACTAGGCGAAAGGTACACCAGCAGCAAGCCCAACTGAGCTCTAGGGCCACATCTCATGAGGAGGGACTCACACCCGACTATCTGGACCATGGTGGCCTCCCGCGGACACAAGGTCTCCCTAACAACTACTGCCACTCCACCGCCCCTACCCTGAGCCCGAGGCTGGTGCAGCACCCGGAAGCCTGAAGGGCAAAGGTCAACCAGGGGGACACCGCCCTCTGGGCCCAACCAGGTCTCCGTAATGCAAGCCAGGTCCGCTTGCTCCTCCTCAATTAACTCACGAAGGAGAAGAGCCTTATTCATTACGGACCTGGCATTAAAATACACAAGCCTGAGCTCAGGTGGCTGCTCATCCTCGCTCCCGGTACTACGAGCCGAAATCAGAGGGTCGGAGCGCACCACCGCTTGAAGACAGCGGGGACGCGCTCCCAGATATTGATACGGCCCTCTGTCCATCCAACTGCGGCCATTCCCTACCGTCGTGGGAATGGGCAATCCCACACCCCGCTCCGGGGCCCCGTAGGCTCCCAACCCAGGCCCCATCACAGTGCGTTCAATTCCTGGCCTGGTCTGAGAAACAGTTGGTGGAACCCCCCCCAACTTCCAACCGAACCTGTAAACCCACCCCCCTCCCTAACCCCACAAAATATCTTGCTAAAAAGCGCATCAGGGGCCTCTTATTAAATTTGCGATAGAGGCTCCTGTCCCTGCACAACCATCTCTCGGGGTCCCAATAACTGGGCCCGTCATTAAGAGGAGCCGTGGAAAGAAAGGCGGGATGTGCCCAGGAGGGGGGGGGGCACCCCTGAGTGCGAACAAGTCTGTGCTGGAGTAGAATAAATGAACCATTGTCCGGGTAGGTCCAGTCAGGCAGTCCCATGGTCGATCAATCAGGGAGATGGAAATAGAAAGGTCAGAATGTCCAATCCCCAGCTCTCTGCCACTGAGCTGGGTACCTTACCTTTTCATCATAGCATAGATTTGTTTTTGTATTTCTTCCGTGGTGTACTCTCACATCTGGTGTTCAGGGTTAGTCATATCTTGTCTAAAATGTCAGCCAAGTCTTTCTCTCTCTCTCTCTCTCTCTCTCTTTTTTTAGGGTGTTAGATTGCAATTTCAGGTTTAACCACAAGGTGTTCCCCAAGTGCTTAGAAAATTCTTTTCAATTGTTTCTTCTGTTTTAAAAGAACAGAGCCAGGTTTTCAAATAAGGATAGAAAGTAAAGAGTAGATAGTCAAAAGCTTTTAGTCCACAAGTTTTTTTTAAAGGAATAAAGTTCTAGTTGAGGTCCAATTCGTTTTTCAACATTTCTTTTTAAATCACGCCTGGAAGTTCAATCGCCGCTGTTTCTGAATGGAGGGTTGAAATCCCCCCTCCATCTCCGCAGGGGGAAAAGTGCTTAGCAGCTTATTTAAGTGGAAAAAATAAGATTGGAGTATAAGAGAGGTTGATCTTACCCGGTCTCTTCTACGCTACTTTAATGTTGCCTGGTGGTGTGACTTTGGCTTTCTGCAGCCTAGTGACCGGTCATGTTGCTATGGCGGGTCTTTCATTCACCGGTTCAAAGGCAATGCAGGTACCAATGGGAGAGTTGCGGCTCCCCTGAGTTTCTGCAAAAGCCCCTTCTTACTGGTCGCCTCTCCAAGGCGACTCTTCGGCCCTTTTAGGACCCCCCAGTGATGTGAAACTGGATGTGGAAGATGAGAGCTGTCCTCCAAGTGTCCATAATGGCCGCATCGGCAAACCGGAAGTCTGAAATCATCTATGTTCCCCTTTCTAACAATACGCCCAACCCTCTACATAACCAATAGAATGACCTTGGTTCCCACAGGACATAGAATTGTTTAGACTAGCAAAGATACTCCACACCACCTCCCATTCAGGTGGCAACCTAGAACGAGCAAGATGGCTGCAGCCAAGTTCATTGTAGAGTTGACAGGGGGGTGCAATTCACTTCCAAGTTCTGGAGGGCTTTTCTGGACCTACTTTGTAGTGACCAAGGACTCAGTTACAGTTGTCATCCGCAAACAAATGGGGGCTGTGAATGCATGAACCCAGTTTTGGAATAATACCTTCGATGCTTTATCAATTATCAGCAAGAAAATTGGACTGATCTTTTGCCATTTGGTGAAGTGGCATATAACAACTCTGTGCACAGCAGCACGGGATTCACCCCATTTCGAGTGGCTACATGTCAAGACTTTAAACCTATACCCAAGCTCCCTGAAAATGAGCCTACAGTACTGTCACTAAAGGACTGGGTCACCCAACTACAACACACCTGGCCTATCATGCAAAAAGGCCTTGCAGAGGCTCAGGAGGCATATAAAACCCAGGCTGACAAGAGGAGAATTGAACCTAAACCTTTCAATATGGGAGATCGAGTTTATCTCTCCACTCGCTATGTACAGTCACTTCAAACATCTAAGAAGCTGGGGGCCAGGTTTGTGGGTTCCTTCCTGATCAAACATATTATTAACCTGGTCACAGTTGAGCTGGATTTGCCTAACACCTTTCACCAGGTCCATCTGGTTTTCCATTGCAGTTTGCTAAAACCTGAGGTTTCCTTGCGTCTTACACCAGCTCCTTCCCCTGTTCCTGAACCTTTCAAGATGGAGGGGGAACAGCATTTTGAGGTTATAGAAATTTTGGACTCCCATAAGCATTCTTCAATATTTGGTTAGATGGAAAAACTTCCTTACTGCCCAGAATGAGTGAGTAGGTCATCTCCATGTTAGAGCCCCTAGATTAGTAAAATGGTTTCATAATCAGTACCCTGATAAGCCAAATGAATGAAGTATTATTGTTTTACTATTGTTGTTTTCTCCCTTTTGTTACATTCTGTTCTGCAGGTGTAATCTCTTCTTTTGAGGGGGGGCAGTATGTCAGGTCCCTTTCTGGGGCCCTGCCATTCTGTTGGAGGGGAAAGAGGAGGCTCTGGGGGGAGATTTCTTTGCATGCTTTCACTTTTTCTGTATCCACATGGGAATTAGGGAGGGGGATTGTTCTGCAAAATGGATGGACTCCGTCCCAGTCAGTTCCTGCCTGTCTCCAAAGTCACTCAGCCTTGAAGATGACCTGTTATCTTGTCTGTACCTCAGAGTTCTCAAAACAACCTTGCGACTCTACATTGGCTGCCAGTAGACTGGTGAAAAGGGGGTTGGGACTCAAATGGAAGAAATAGTTTTGTGCTTTGTGTGGGACTGTCAGATTCTGTTTGGCTTTACTGCAACCACTGTCTCTTAGTAAAAGTTCTTTTGATAAACATCTGGAGTCAAGAGTCATGCTTTCCTGAGAGGGCTAGCTGGTACAGGTCCTTACACATGTCTTCTTGGAAGAAGTCACTGTTGACCAGGAAATAGGGGACAGTATAGGAAATATCAATTGTGAATGTCCAGATGGCCCTGCTGTCTTTGAGCTCTTGCAAAGTCCTGGATGCAGGGTCATGAAAGGCCACCAAGGAAAACACCCAATGTCCTAACCCACCCAAGAACATGCAATATCTTTAGGGAAACACTCAAAAGGGAACATGTTTAGTTACTTCTGCTCTCTTATCTACAGTATGCCAGACTTACTGGTTGAAATCTGTATCGTATGCATGTCAGCTTTGCTGGATGGCTTGCTTATGTAACCAGAAAGAATAAATACAAGGATTTCTTGTATTTCACTGCTGCTCTCTTTTAGAGGAGCCCGTCTTTGTTCAGCTGAATAAAAATGTAAAGCTTGAAGGCAACTTCTGGTTTCCTGTATTTTTTACCAAGCAAACCTGCATATCATTTTATTGAGTTCACTATGCCTCAGTCCTTGGTAAGTAAACACAGAACTGCAGGCTAAATCAGTGTTTTTCAACCTCAGCAACTTTGAAATGTGCAGACCCCATGAATGGGCTGGGGAATTCTGTGAGTTGAAAGTCCACACATTTTAAACTTGCTGAGGTTGAGAAACACTGGGCTTAATGAACCTCCTACACTAAACCATACCTAGGTCTTTTATAGGCTCCTCTTCTAGTTTCTTCTTCACTGGGAGGGTATCTGTTCCTTAGGAAAACCTTCTGCACTGACAACAACATCTTGAGAAATCTTTCATTTTGGATCTCAGGGGGTGGGAGGACAATACAACAGTCTATGTCATATTCCTAGCTGTCCCAACCACTGTTGAAAGTTTGTTGACATGAATTCTGAACCGCTGTCAGTTTGCAGCTGGCATACCTGTTGCCTATATCTTCTTTCTGCAAAGCTCACCCACTGCTGCAGAGTCTCTGCAGTGGGTCATAAGGGTGAATGACCATGGCAGTGCTGAAAGCTTCGTAATTTTGAAATGGGTTCATATGTAGCTTTGGAGGGGTGGGGGGGGATGTTGTAACTTTGAATGATCATTAAATGGCCTGTCATACTTCAAGGACTACCTGTACTCAGTTGATTTTAAATAGTTGCTGTAACTTAATTTCTAACTTTTTATTTAATATATTTATGAAAGGTTTTAAGTTTTCAATCAAAAACCTCTTACACCAGGGGTCCCCAACCCCCAGTCCGTGGACCAGTACCGGGCCGTGGCATGCCAGCAACTGGTCTGCACAAACAAGCAAAGCCCCATCCGTGAGATGCAGACAGCACACAAAACCACGCACCATCCAGTCCACAGAAAAACCTCTCTCTACGGAACCGGTCCCTGGTGCCCAAAAGATTGGGGACCTCTGTCTTATACCACATGGAAGCATATTAGGTGCTTTCCCAGAATTTTCGAGAGTTGCAGGAAAGGGGTAATTGAATACAGGTAGACCTCGAGTTGCGAGTGTAATGGAGCCTGCACATTCCATTCATAACTCAAAAACTCATGGGAGTGAATCTTTTTTTTTTTATTGAAAAGTTTTTCAATACATTTTATCTTAAACAAAACAACCCCTCCCCACCCCCTCCCTCCCTCCCTTCCCAACCCAACCCAACCCCACCCTCCCACCCTCCCCTTCCCCCCTCCCCGACTTCCCAGAGCTAAATACAAGGTATAAAAGTAAAAAACAATCATAAACTACCATATGCTAATAACAATAAACTATTAGATCTATCGCACTTTAGCTCTTATAAAATGACTACAAGCAGTATAAATATCCCATCAATACTTATTCAAATGCTAAATGAAACTTTTTAGTCCCATATTTATTCTGGATGTAATCAATCCATTTTTTCCACTCCACAATATATCGTTGTTGCGAATGGTCTTTCAGATACGCTGAAATCTTTGCCATTTCCGCCAGGTTAGAAACTTTTAAAGTCCATTCCTCTATAGTCGGCAGTTCTTCCTTCTTCCAGTATTGCCCTATTAAAAGTCTTGCTGCCGTAATTAAGTTCAGCATCAGCTTAATGTCCACAACAGTAGTATCAGTAATAATGCCCAGTAAAAACAATTGCGGACAAAACTTTATCCTTTTCTTAAATATCTTCTGCATATTCCACCAAATTTTAATCCAAAATGCTTTAACCTTTTTACAGGTCCACCATATGTGAAAGTACGTTGCGTCTTCGCCACCACACCTCCAACATTTAGGCTGGTAATTCGGATACATACTTGCTAACTTTTTGGGAACTAAATGCCACCTATAAAACATTTTATAAAACTTCTCTCTTAAATTTTGAGCTTGTGTAAATTTTACGTTTCTCACCCAAATCTTTTCCCAAGTATCCATTGTAATAACTTCCTGAATGTTCTGCGCCCACTTTATCATACAATCTTTAACAGTTTCTGTTTCTGAATCAATTTCTATCAGTGCAAGATATATCCGTTTGATATGTGCTGGACCCTGATTTCTAATTTGCTTTACCAGATTTTCATCATTCATTAAAAAACCAATTTTCTGATCTTCTTTCCACCTGGCTTGTAGTTGCCCATACTGAAACCAGGTTTGAACAATCTTTTCTCCTCGTAAAAAATTATACGGCTTCAAACACCATACATTCCTGTCCAAACTTAAGATTTCCTTATATGGGACTTCCGGGTGGCAAGGCGCCGCCGCCGACAGCTGCTTTTAGCTTGTCAGCTTCGCGGCTTTGTAGAACCGCCGAAAACAGCGCCGATCAGCTGTTTCGGCGGTTCGAAAGCCCCCTCCTCGGGAGAAGAGGAGGGGGTGAGTTTCCAAGTAGGGGAAGGGCTCTCTGGGGCCGTCAGGGCTTAAAGCTCTGGCGGCTGGAAGATTGAGCCCCCCCGAAGCTTGGATTTCTCCGGGCTGCGCAGCGTGTCTGCTCCGTTTTTCCTGGAGCAGAACAAGGCGAACGCAACCATCCCTGCCTACAAGAATGGATTTTGGAAGTTAATGGAAGCAGGCAGAGCGATGCAAGAGAACAAGGAGTAAGTGAACTTTTGAACTTTGGCTCAATCTACATTGAAGACTTAGAAAGTGAAAGTGCGTAGTTGCAAAAGGGGGAAAAAATGGCGGCTAAATCTTCTTCTAAACTTCCTAAAACTGCGGGGGCTTCCCCCCTGCCGCAATCTTCAGCGCAAGTGTTAGCACCTCCTGCACCTCTACCTTCGCCTGTCTTAACAGTTAAAGTTTTGGAAGATGCTTTGGAAAAACATTCACAGCATTTGGCTGAGATGATAGATGAGAAGATGGATGAGAAGCTGACAGAAAAATTTACAGTAATGAGGGAGGACATCTTGCTTGCATTTCAAGGCATGGCGATATGTATTGAACGCCTTGACGAAAGAGTGGAGGATCTCACTCAAAATAATACTAAACTGGATGCAAAGATACTAGAGACTGAGAATGTGGTGGATAAAATTGATTATGACTTGACATTGGTACAATATCATGAAATGGAGTTTGCTGTGAGGATAAGGGGTCTTAAGGAGAATTTAAAGGAAGATTTGAAAAAATTAGTTTCTGTTGCTCTCGAAGACGTGCTGGGAAGGCCAGCTGAAGAAATTGCAGAAGATATAGACAAAATTTTCCGTGTTAACTCCTGGATTGCGAGACAAAGGAAATTACCTAGAGATGTGGTTGTTTATTTTACAAAGAGAGCAA
>JAKJMR010006406.1:0-13594 GCA_024449315.1 Daboia siamensis | reverse complement strand
TGAGGGGCTCATCTTCCAGCGTCATATCGTTTTGCCTTTTGGTACTGTCCATAGGGTTTTCATGGCAAAGATACTGGAGTGGGTTGCCATTTCCTTCGCCAGTGGATCACATTTTGTCAGAACTCTCGGCTATGACCTGTCCGTCTTGGGTGGCCCTGCACGGCATAGCTCATAGCTTCATTGAATTACGCAAGCCCCTTCGCCACGACAAGGCAGTAATCCATGAAGGGGAAACTAGCCAACCCCAAAAAACCTCACAGCTGCCTTCTGTTTACTGGTTCCGCAATGGCTAGAATCGCCTGCTTCCTTTCTTGTCCTAAGGTTCTCTGACCATGCTTAATATCATATCCCAAGTATCTTACTTTCTGCTGTACCAATTGTGCCTTCTTTCTGGATACCCAATAACCACATTTCAGTAACAGAAGCAACAGAGTTCTCGTATTTTCCCAGCACAAGTCCTCTGTCTTGCGTGTTACCAAGACATCATCTACATATTGTAAAACTATATCTCCAGTTTGTCGGGGTACATAAAGCTGCAAGTCCTTTCCTAGTGCAGTACCAAATAAGGTGGGTGAATTTTTAAACCCCTGGGGAAGTCAAGTCCATGTGTATTGCCTCTTCTGACATGTCCCCGGGCTCTCCCACTCAAATGCAAACAATGGCTGACTAATCTTGTGGATTGGGATTGTGAAAAAAGCATCCTTTAAGTCTATTACTGAAAACCTCCTAGCAGTCGGTGGAATCAAACTAAGGAGCGTATACGGGTTTGACACAACAGGATGTATGGTTTCCGCTATTGAATTGATAATCCTTAAATCTTGCATGGGGCGGAAATTTCCATCTGGCTTTTTGATTGGCAAAATGGGAGTATTCCAAGGCGACTGAATGGGCACCAAAATACCTGCTTTAAGGTATTTTTGAATGCTTTCATATATAGCAGCTACAGCCTCATTAGAGCACAGGCGCTGACAAATATGAACTGGCGTAGCCAAGGGCTTCACCTCCACTATTACCAGAGGGTGATGAGCTGTAAATCCAGGAGGATTAACCTCTGCCCATATACCTGGTACCTTGAATTCCCTCCATTTCTCTTCACTGTTTCCCTCAATAGCTGACCTAGCTACCATGAGTCTCCACATTGCTTCAGGCTGGTGTTTTAGTTTAAGTATCTGCTGGCCTTCGTCAAAAGAGATTGTGGCACCTAGTTTGCTAAGCAAATCTCTGCCTAATAAGGGTATTGGGCATTCAGGGATGTATAGGAACTCGTGTTGGATCTGCGATCCATTGAAAAGACATTTGACTGGTTTCAGGACCTGCCATCCCAATATCTGTCCTGACACTCCTTGAACCTGTATTTGGTGAGGTGCAGGCGCTGAAACTGGGCTATTTACGACTGACCTTCCTGCTCCCGTATCTACCAAAAACATTGTCTTATGACCCCCTATATTCATAGTTACCAAAGGCTCAGGGGGGGCCTCCTCTAAGCCCGGCCCCCGTCAATCCATCCAACTTGTCCCTGCCAATCCAATCCCTTCTATCTCACGTTCACTCTCCATTCTTCCTCTATCGCCTCGGCTCCCTCGGGATCCTCTACCTCTCAAGGGAAATCCAGTCTGTGTCGTGCCTGTGTCGTGCCTCTTCCAAAACCTGTCCTTCCTCTCCAGCCTCGTCCTCTCGTCCCTCTTTTCAGACTTTCCCTCTGCCAATAACCTTCTTCCCTACAATACGCACATTGATTTGGCCCCAGCGGTGTTTTCCCTTGTAAAGCTACCGCCAGCAATTCCGTTTTCCTCTGCACTCGTGATTCCCTCTCTTTCTTTTCTAAAAGGTAAAGGTAAAGGTTCCCCCGCACATGTGTGCTAGTTGTTTCCGACTCTAGGGGCTGGTGCTCATCTCCGTTTCAAAGCTGAAGAACCAGCGCTTGTCCGAGGATGTCTCCGTGGTCATGTGGCCGGCATGACTAGACACCAAAGGCGCACGGAATGCTGTTACCTTCCCACCGTAGTGGTCCCTATTTTCCTATTTGCATTTTTACGTGCTTTCGAACTGCTAGGTTGGCAAAAGCTGGGACGAGTAACAGGCGCTCACTCTGTTACGCGGCACTCGGGATTCGACCCGCCAAACAGCTGACCTTCCGATCGACAAGCTCAGCATCCTAACCCACTGAGCTACCGTGTCCCTTTTCTTTTCTACTTTGTCTCTATTAACATATACTTTCCTTGCCACCTCCAACAATTCACTGGTATTCTTTCCCAGAGCTCCTTCCAACCTCTGTAACTTCTTCCTTATATCAGCATAACTTTGTGCTATGAATCTCTCATTCAACATTCGTACATTGTCTGCATGTCTCGGATCTATCTGCGTATACAGCTCATAAGCCTCTATCAGCCGTTGCAAAAATCTCTCCGGGCTTTCATCTGCTTCCTGCGTTACCAAAGATGGCTTAGACATATTCACAGGGGTTTTTCCTGCCTTCCGAAGCGCCTCTACTGTTAAATTCTGATATTCCCGCAACAACGTCCTCTGTACTGCATCCCTAACATTCCAATCTGGATCCTGCTCCGGTGCCCTTGTCTGTAACTCTGCCTGTATATTCTGTGCATTAGGGTACCTGTCTATAACACACTTCCTAACCACGGCTCTCCACTTCTCCTTTTCCTCCGGAGTTAATAGTGTATTCAACAACTGCTGTACATCCTGCCATGTGCGGTTGTGGGTTTGCATGATGGTCTGGAACAGTTCCGCCATCTCTGTTGGCTTAGTGGTCATAGGACCATAATGCTGCTTCGAGTTCAAGAGATCCGTGGTAGTAAACGGGACATATTGAAACATGGGTCGGAACTCCACCTGACCCTGTTGGTTTATAACTTGCTGGTCTGTCTGCCTTAAGGGGGCTAAGAATCCATGCTTAGCAGCCGCTGCTTTAGCTGTGGCTGACCTTGTCATTACTCCTACCGATACATCTACCCCAGCAGCTAATCCTTCCTCCTCTTCATCAACATCATCATCTATCTCACCCTTCACAGCCACAGAAGGATCCTCCTCTTCCTTAGGAGCCATGGGCTCCTTTCTCCTCTGCTTGTTTCTTACTGCTGGCTGCGCTTCACTTGGCGTAGCTGCAGCTGCTGCCACTAACAGTTGAGGCAGCAAGGGCGGACGCGGCACATAAGGAGGGGGTCTAAAAATCACTTCCTCTTCCTCAACCAGCACCTCTTTCTTAATATCAGACACATTGGTTTTGGATTTTTTCACGTCCTTAAATTTCTCTGACACAACCCCCAGCTTTTGTCCCTTAGATCTAGCAATACTGCCTCTTTCTGCGCATGTCCAAGATGGTTCCTCACTGGCTTCTGAGCTTTTAGTGTCGAGCGGTTTTTCAGCTTTTCTGGGTGCCATGCGGCTTTTTGTGATCGTTTTGGCCCCTGTTCGGTCGGTGGAACTGCTGGCAGAGCGTTAGCTCCCTCCCCTGTCGGGATACGTCTTGGAATGGCTGAGGATGGGGGAGGAGAAGCTGGAGAAGCAGACTTTCTAACTCACTGGTGAGAGGACGCTGGCGGCTGGGCGGGGCTGACTCGACTGTTTCCCTGCTCATCCAAGCCAAGCAGAGCTGTGACAAGTGATCTTTGTTGGAATTTCTGGGCTCTGCTCGTGCCTGTTTATCGAAACCAGGGTTGTGGCAGGGGGAAGGGAGCTTCAATGTTTCCCCCCTCCCCCTCTGCCACTCAGCGAGTTTAGCTCCATGAGTGCAGTGGACCTGGTCCTGCTGGCGCTGTGGCTGCAGCTGTGGGGTCTGCTGTTGTTGCTGCTTTCCCTGCCGCTGCGGAGGTTGCAGCCGCCCTTATGGCTGTCTTTGAATCTTGCTGTTTTGGGTCCGTCGCCATTGTCATCAGGCCGCCCTCCCTCCTTTTTTTGGACCTGTCATCACCACGTGTTATGGCTTTTCCTGTTGCCGCCGTAGACTACTCCACTGTTACCACGATTGTGGCTTTGGGACCTGCCACATGTTGGCTGAATTTTCCATTGACTTCATCTGCTGGCACCCTTCATTGTCGGATACCACCACTTTCCTTTGTATGCCAGCGTACACCTTTGGAGATCTTTACTTGCTATGAGATTCCCCCCTCTCGCAGGAATGCCCATCTGTCCTACATAAGAACTTTCTTGATGACGGGTTGTGGGACCCTGAGAGATGGCATGCTTGAAAGAAGAGGCTGAGGGGATTTTTATTAAGATTTTTATATAAAATTTTAAAGGGATCCGGGAGGGGGGAGGCTCTAGGGATCCGGAATGAACTTGGGGGAGTTCGACCTGGACAGCAGTCCAGACCATCAGATGGTTGCGGGGGGAGAGTAGGGGTTTGGGGGCAGACTCAGCTACGAGTACGGAGGATCTCCCTATCCTGATGGTGATTGGGAGGGGCAGAGTGTGTGGGAGCAGAGGGCTCTATTGCTATTGGGGAACGGGCCACCGCTGTCTTCAAGCGGTTGCCTGTTCCCGCCCTCGTTGCTCTTCTTGCCTCCCCGGGGGCATTGGGTTGCAGGACCCTGGGCTCAGGTTGGTTTATTTCAACGCCAGGTCCATGGTGAACAAGGCTCTCCTCATACATGATCTTATTGAGGAGGAGAACGCGGACCTGGCCTGCATCACAGAGACCTGGTTGGGCCAAGAGGGGGGTGTCCCCCTCTCGGAACTATGTCCACTGGGCTTCTGGGTGCTTCACCAGCCGCGGGCCCAGGGCAGGGGTGGTGGGGTGGTGGTTATTATTAGGGAGAGTCTTTGTCCGCGAGTGGCCACTGTCCCTCAGATAGGTGGGTGTGAGTCTCTCTGTTTGAAGTTGGGTCTTAGAGTTCAGTTGGGCCTATTGATTATGTACCTGTCTCCCAGCTGTGTGTCATCGGCCCTGCCCAAGCTCCTCGATGTCTTGCCTGGGTTGGCGATTGAGTTCCCCAGGCTTATAGTTCTGGGGGATTTCAATCTGCCCTCCACGGGTGAGGCATCTGAGTTGGCCCGGGAGTTCATGGCCTCCATGACAGCCATGGACCTGACTCAAGTAATTCAAGACCCGACCCATAATGGAGGGCACAGACTCGACCTGGTTTTTATCTCTGGGTAGGGGGAGATTTAACTATCCAACCCCTGTCATGGTCCGATCATTTTCTTCTCTGGCTATACTTTCAGTACGCCACCCCCCGCTGCTGGGAGGCGGAACCAACCAGGTGGTTTCCGCCCCAGGTGCCTGATGGACCCTGAGAGGTTCCAGACGGAGCTTGGGACATTTCCTGCTTCCCTTGCCCACGACTCTGCTGAGGCCCTAGCGGTAGCCTGGGATAGGGCTGCTGCTGGGGCCTTGGATCGAGTTGTGCCTTTACGGCCTCTGACCCAGCGCAGATTCCGGGTGGCCCCCTGGTTTACCGAGGGACTCCGAGAGATGAAGCACCGGAAAAGACACCTAGAGAGCTGTTGGAGGTCCAGCAGATCCGAATCTGATCGAACATGGCTAAGAACATATCTTAAGTCTTACCTAGTGGCGATGGAAGCAGCAAAGCATGCTTACTTTTCCGCTCTTATTGTGTCCACAGATAACCGTCCAGCCACCCTGTTTAGAGTGACCCGCTCACTGCTCATCCAGCGACCGAGGGATGACCCCTTGTAGGGTAGGGCTGAGGAATTTGTACAGTATCTGCAGGACAAAATCACTCAGATCCAGACTGGTTTGGACTCCGACTGGGTGGAATCCGGCGGAGTGGAGAGGGCAGGTCTTGGCCATACCATTTGGGGTGAGTTTGACCCTGTGTCTTTGGATGATGTGGACAGGATTATGCATAGACTGAGCGCTACAACTTGTCTATTGGACCCATGTCCCTCCTGGCTGGTTTCGGCTGCCGGGGAGGTGACAGGGGGCTGGCTCCAGGCAGTTGTCAATGCTTCATTGATGGAGGGTGTCTTCCCCTCTACCTTAAAAGAGGTGGTGGTGAGGCCCCTTCTCAAGAAGCCTGCTCTGGACCTGGCCTCCTTGAATAACTATCATCCTGTCTCCAACCTTCGCTTTGTAGCGAAGGTTGTTGAGAATGTTGTGGTGCGTCAGCTTCTGCAATTCCTGGATGAAGCGGACTATCTGGACCCATACCAGTCCGGTTTCAGACCCGGTTACAGCACGGAAACGGCATTGGTCGCACTGGTAGATGATCTCTGGTGGGCCTGGGACAGGGGTTGCTCCTCTGTCCTGGTCCTACTTGACCTCTCAGTGGCTTTTGATACCATTGACCATGGTATCCTGCTGCGATGGCTCGAGGGGTTGGGAGTGGGAGGCACTGTTTTACGGTGGTTCTCCTCCTACCTCTTGGGCCGTTCGCAGTTCATAGTGGCAGGGGGGCAGTGATCTACCCCGAGGCCCCTTTCTTGTGTGGTACCTCAGGGGTTGGTTCTCTCCCCCCTCCTTTTTAACATCTATATGAAGCCGCTGGGTGAGATCATCCGTGGCTTTGGGGTGAGGTATCACCAATATGCCGATGATACTCAGTTGTTTATCTCCACCCCGCGCCAACCCAGTGATGCCCTTGACATGATGTCCCGGTGCCTGGAGGCGGTGTGGGTCTGAATGGGAAGGAACAGGCTCAGGCTGAACCCCTCCAAGACCGAGTGGCTGTGGATACCGGCATCTTGTATTGTCCAACATGTTCCATCTCTTTTGATGGGGGGGAGCTATTGCCCTCCTCAGAAAGGGCCCACAACTGACTTCCAGGCTGTCAGCCCTGCGGCTCCGTAGAACCGCCGAAAACAGCGCCGATCAGCTGTTTCAGCGGTTTGGAAGCCCCCTCCTCGGGACAAGAGGAGGGGGTGAGTACCCAGGTAGGGGTAGAGCTCTCCGGGGCCGCCAGAATCTAAAGTTCTGGCAGCTGAAGGATTGAGCCCCCCTGAAGCCTAGGTTTGCTCCGGGCTGCGTGGCGTCTCTGCTCCGTGTTTTTAGGAGCAGAACAGGGCGTTCGCAACCATCCCTGCCAGCAGGAAAGAATTTTGGAGAACGAGGATGCAGGCAGAGCGATACAGGAGATTCAGGTGAAAGTGGACTTCTGATCTTTAGCTCAATGGACTTTGCAGACTTTGAAAGTGAAAGTGCGTAGTGGGTGAAAATGGCGGCTAAATCTTCCAGCGTTCTTAGAAGTGCGGGGGCTTCCCCGGTGCAGCAGTCTTCATTGCAAGCTTTATTGCCCCCTGCACCTGCACCCACGCCAGCTCTGACAGTTAAAGATTTGCAGAATGTGATGAAAGAAGCTTTGGAAAAGCAATCACAGCAAATAGCTGAGATTATAGATGAAAAGCTGGATGAGAAGTTAACAGAAAAATTAGTTGAGGTTATGGAAGAAAAGTTGGATGAGAAGTTAACAGAAATAAGGGCGGACATTTTACTTACATTTCAAGGCATGGCTATATGTATCGAGCGTCTGGATGAAAGAGTGGAAGATCTCAGCCAAAATAATATCATATTAGATGCAAAAATGTCAGAGACTGAGAATGTGGTGGATAAAATTGATAGTGATTTAATCTTGGTGTCAAACCCGTCCGCCGGTGAGCAGCTCCATAGCTCAAAGCAGGAAACGGGAGACCACCTCCACAGAATTCAGATTCTTTATTCTCAAGAATACAATCCGTGGCAGGAAACAAAGCCAGCGTTGGCTGCTATCCGCAACCAACGCTGCTAAATACACCCATACAGACCACACCCAAGCCCCACCCAACGACACCCACGCTCCCTCGACCCCTATATACACCCCTCCCCTCCCCGGTGGGGCCTTCCGCCCGGCACCCCACCCTGGAAACACCGGCCCGTACGCTTCCCTGCTGCGTCTCGTCCCGGCTCCGGCAGCGTCCCCCGTCATCGCTGGACGGCTCCCGCCGCTCCTCCACCGGGATGGGGCCATGCCTGCAAGTCCCCCGGTCCGCGGGAGCAACAGCAGCGGCGACCGCAGCAGCAGCAGCAGCAGCGGCAACCGCAGCAGCAGCAGTAGCGGCGGCGGCAGCAGCAGCAACCCCCAACCACCGGCGGCGCGAAGCAGCGCCGGCCGCGCCTCGGGCCTGGCCGGCTTCCTCGATGATCCGCGCAGGCGCGGTGTCCGACGGTGGTGAGGCGGCGGCCGTCCGGGTCGCGCCGCGGGCCGTCGGAGTCCAGGGAGAGGCCGGCGAGGCCGGCACGACGGCCTGCGAAGCTGGCGGCGCGGAGGCAAGGCCGCAAGCGGCGAGGGAGCCGGACGGGACCAGCTGGCAGTCGGTGAGGCGACGAGGGGAGGTAACGAGGGAGCCGGGCGGGGCCAGCCGGCGTTCGGCGCGGCGGCGCGGGGAGGCCGGTCGGGCGGTGAGGCCCCCTCCCGAATGTCGGCCTCCCAGGGCCCGACATGCTGCCCCCTCTACCAGGGGCCCATCTGGAAGGCAAGAGAGAGAGGGTGAGCAGATAGCTATGCGTTTCGCGGTCTCCCCCCGGCCCCTGCCTGGTCTCCCCGGATTTTTCCGGTGGTACGCACGGAGTAGGCGGGGTGCATGCACATCCTCTACCCGCACCCAGGTGGCCTCTTCCATAGGGTATCCCTTCCACAGTACTAGGTACTGCAACCGCCCCCTCCATTGCCTGGAATCTAGAATTTCCTGCACCTCGTAGTGCTCACCGTGCACAGGGCCCGGACCGCCCTCCCCTGCCGCCGCAGTGGCGGCAGTTGCCGGCTTCAACAGGCTGCTGTGGAAGACGGGGTGTATCTTCCCCAGGATAGGGGGCAGCTGGAGCCGGACGGTAACAGGGTTTATTACTTGCACGATTCTAAACGGGCCGAGATATTTGGGGCCCAACTTCTTGCAGGGGACCTGCAGGCGCATGTATTTCGTGGAAAGGTAGACCAGATCGCCCACATGGGGGGTGGGGAACGGCCTCCTCTTCTTATCTGCCTGCTCCTTGTAAGACCTCGCGGCTTGCTCCAGAGCCGTTTTCACTACCCCCCAACCCCCCTCCAGTCGGTTCATCCACTCCCTAGGCGTGCGAGACGCCGGGTCGTCCTGGTCGCAGCCGGCGATGGGCACGAACTTGTAGCCCGAGACCACCCGGAAGGGGGAGAAGCCGGTGCTGTTGTGCACCGCATTGTTGTGAGCTACTTCTGCGAAGGTCAGCAGGTCCACCCAGTCAGACTGTCGGTACGACACATAGCAGCGGAGGTAACGTTCCACCGCCGCGTTCGCCCGTTCCGCCGCCCCGTTGGTGCTCGGGTGATACGCCGAACTCAGCCCCTGCGTAGCTCCAATGTAGCGCACAAAAGTTCTCCAGAACCGGGCAGTGAACTGTACTCCCCGGTCTGTGATAATACGCCGCGGTACCCCATGGAGGCGGTAGATATGCTGCACGAACAACCGGGCCAACCGACGGGCCGACGGTAACCCCTTACAGGGGATGAAGTGTGCCTGTTTGGAGAACAGGTCCACTACCGTCCAGAGGACGTTGTATCCCCTACTTTCCGGCAGATCGACCACAAAATCCATGGCGATGTCCTGCCACGGCCGCACGGGGTCTGCCACTTGTTGTAATAGGCCGGCCGGTTTGCCAACGGAGGGCTTGGCGACAGCGCACACGCGGCATTTCCGCACGTGGTCTGCTATGTCCTGCCTCATGGTAGGCCACCAGAAGTGGCGGCGGGCCAGGTGCAAGGTCTTTACGAAGCCATAATGGCCCGCTTGCCGCGCATCATGGCACTGGTGAAGCGCACGGTCCCGCACAGCGGCTGGTACATACAGTCTGGCCCCGTGCCAGGCCAGGCCGTCCCGTGCGGTGAGTGTGTTGGGATGCGTCCGCACCCATTCGTCGGATGCCAGTGCTTTCCTGCAAGCTCCCAGGAAGGCGTCTGACGCTGCGTGGGCCGTGTCCCCCACCCCTTCCCGCGGGCAGGGAGGTACCAATGCCTGTACCACCTCCTCCCTCCGACAGTCGTACTGGGTCAACCGTGACAGGGCGTCCGCCAGGAAATTCTTGCCCCTGGGCACATATTTGAGGCGGAACCGGAAGCGCTGAAAGTATTGGGCCCATCGCACGTGTTTCGGGGACAGTCGGCGGGGAGTTTGCAGAGCCTCCAGGTTCTTGTGGTCAGTCCACACCTCGAACTCCTGGCTGGCCCCCTCGAGCAGGTGCCTCCACGTCCCCAAAGCCCAGCGGACCGCAAAGGCCTCCTTCTCTCAAATGGCCCACGCCCTCTCCGTGGTGGTCAGTTTCTTGGAGGCATACGCGCAAGGCCGCAACACCCCGGTGTCATATCGCTGCAGCAGGACGGCCCCAACTGCCACATCGCTGGCATCGGCCTGCACCACGTAGGGCAAGTCGGGGTTCGGATGTCGGAGGACGGGTTCCTTGGCAAACTGGGCCTTGAGTGCCTCAAAGGCGTGTTGACAGGAGGTGGTCCACGCCAGCTTCTGTCCCGGTCGTGGCGGCGTCGGCCCGGGTTTTGTTCGAAGTAAATCCGTGAGTGGCAGGGCAATGGAGGCAAAGCAGGGGATGAATTGGCGATAAAAGTTCGCGAAACCCAGGAAGCTCTGCAACTGCTTCCGGGTCCGCGGAGCCTGCCACTGTTGGATGGCCTCTACTTTTTTTGGGTCCATTTCCACCCCGTTTGCAGACACCCGGTACCCCAGGTAATCAAGCCGGGCTTTGTGAAATTCACACTTGGTGAGCTTCACGTACAGGCGGGCCTCCCTCAGCTTGGACAACACACAACGGACTAGGGCGATGTGTTCCTCCATGGTCGTCGAGTATATCAGGATGTCATCCAGATACACTAAGACCCCCCGGTACAGGTGGTCATGCAGGACTTGGTTTATAAGCTGCATGAAAACCGCGGGGGCCCCCTGCAGACCGAACGGCATCACCCTGTATTGGAAACTGCCCAACGGACAGTTGAAGGCCGTTTTCCACTCGTCGCCGGCCCTGACCCGCACCCGATAATAAGCCTCCCGCAGGTCCAACCGGGTGAATATTCGGCCCTTGGTGAGATGGGCCAGGAGGTCTTTCATAAGAGGCAGGGGGTATAGATGTTCCACACAAACCGCATTCACCCCCCGGTAGTCCACACACAGTCTGAGGGTCCCATCCTTCTTCTCCCGGAAGAGGACAGGAGCCGCCACCCTCGACCAGGCAGGTTGGATAAACCCCCTCCGCAGGTTCTGGTCGATGTATCGCCTTAGTTCCTGCATTTCTCGAGGCGTCATCGCATACATACGCGGCTTGGGCAGTTTCACCCCCGGCACCAGCTCAATCGCGCAGTCCGTAGGACGATGGGGTGGCAAGACGTCGCACTCCCGTTCGTTGAACACGTCCGCCAAGTCCGCGTATTCTGGCGGCACCTGCACCCCGGGCCCGACAACGGCCCCCGCCGCTGTCTCTGGGCCCCCAGTGCCCTCTGGACCCATAAAGGAGTGGCGTGCAGGGGGTTGGGGCCCTGTCCCCAGTCGTAGGTGTCGGCACCCCCCCTCCCACCAGATCGTTGGGCCCCATCTATCCAACCACGTCAGCCCCAGGATAACCGCCTCCGTCATGGACGGTACCACAACGAAACGTATTGTTTCCCAGTGGGTGCCCAATTCCAGCCTTACCGGTGCCGTGACATGCGTGACTGGTACCCCGCCAAGCAGGGACCCATCCACCTGCTGGAACCGCAGTGGTGTTGACAATCGCTGTAGGGGGATGCTGATCTCCCTTGCCACCGCCTGACTAAGAAGGCATCGCGTGTTACCCGTGTCGAGCAAGGCCTTCACCACCCTCCTCTCACCGGTCTGTGGACTCACCAACGTGACGGGCAACACAAAGGGGCACACTGGAGCGCTTACCATTGGGTCCTCCTCATAGACTTGGTCTTCGGACCCCTCCGACCCGTCGGTACGCCCATCCGCCGGTTCTTCCGAGCGCGCTGGCGTTGACGTTCGGGGTGTCTCGGCGGCCATCTGATACGCCGCCCTGGAGCGTTCCGGTGCCCTCCTGGGGGTCGGGACCCGTGCCACCGGGGTGGTGGGCCGTGCTCGGGGTGGTGGTAAGGGGCAATCCACTGCCCGGTGGCCCGGTTGGTCACAGCGGAAGCAACGAAACGCCGGTCGGGGTGCTGGAGTAGGAACGGGTTGTGGCGCCGCCGGCGCAGGCTTCCGCCCATCGGCTTTCGCTGCTCCAGGAACTCGCCAGGCCCCACCGCCCGGCTCGGGCCTACCCCGTGCGTCCGCTAACGCCAGGTCCAGCTCCACCGCCACCCGGAACCAATCTTGGAGTCGTGCTGGGACCCCCCGCACCGCACACGCTCGTCGAAGGGACCCATCGAGGCCGGCCCGGAAGAGGTGTACCAGCATGCGCTCCGGCCACGAGCGCAACCGGCCCGCAACCGTGTGGAAGTCATGCACGTATTCCACCGCCGGTCGGCCCTGTTGTCTGATGTTTAGGATCTCAGCCTCCGCGCGGTGGGTCCGGGAGGTGTCCTCAAAACGGACACGCAAGGCGTCCAGAAACAACCCGACATCGCCGAGTTCACGGGCATGGTCGCTATAGAGGTCGGCAGCCCAGGTTGCGGCCTCCCCCTGGAGGCAGGCTGTGACCGCCACCACCATCGCCCAGTGCGAGGCGTACGCCTGGCCATATCCGTCCAGGTGGTTTATAACTTGACCCAGAAACATGGCCAGGCGGTCAGGGTGTCCATCATACGTGGCGGCGAGAGGCGGTGGGCCCCATACCACGCCCGGGCCCCAATGTCCGACGGGTGGGGCCCCCTGGCCCTGAGACGCCCCCCCCGGCCTGGCTGAATGCCGACCCGGGGGTCCTTCCGGTGTTGGCCACCCCTCGTGACCTTTCGGTGCCGACGTGGTAGAAGCCCGAGCGCTGCCCTCCCTAGGCACCTTGAATTTCGGGCTAGCCAGCCGAAAGCGGGACGTACTCGGTTGTTTAGATGCCCCCACAAGGCCCCACTGGCCTGTCTCCGCCTCGGGACCCGTGGCTGCCCACGAGCCGCCGTCCCGAGACCCAACTTCCCCAAACCTGTCCCGTAGGACGTCCATTGTCTGGCTACCAGGGGCGGTCGAGTAGCTCCAATCCTCCCCGTCGTCCTCAGTCAGCCGTCTCTCCCTCCAACCCAACGGAGCCCCACTGGGCCGGGTCGCCCGGCCTTGCTCAGGTGCTGCGAGGCCCAAGACCGAACTCAGCCACCATTCCCCCCCCACGGTCTGGCTGCTGGTACCCTGAGACTCCACCCCGGGGTCCACTGATGGCGCCTCGCGTACTTTAGGTCGCACGACCGGCTGGGTGTCGTCTACGCCCGTCAATTCGAGGGGCTTCTCCAACACCTCAGCTGCGCCGGCCTCCTCCTTCCCGCTGTCCAAGGCAGCCCCTTGCACGCCTTCTGCCATGTTCCCAACAGGGGACGGTCGCACAGTAGTAAGGCAAAGCAAACAAGGCAACGCTGGCTTAATGTCAAACCCGTCCGCCGGTGAGCAGCTCCGTAGCTCAAAGCAGGAAACGGGAGACCACCTCCACAGGATTCAGATTCTTTATTCTCAAGAATACAATCCGTGGCAGGAAACAAAGCCAGCGTTGGCCGCT
>JAKJMR010006402.1:5566-25450 GCA_024449315.1 Daboia siamensis | reverse complement strand
ACACTGATCTAGGGTTCAGCTATGTGCACTGCCTGGTTGCCATTTCAGCAGAAAAAAAATTAAGGAGGTCAGAAATTATTGTCCTCTGTTAATCGCCCTACCCAAACAATGTGATCCCAGAATGGTTTTTATGTTCCATTCCAAAAGTACCCTTATTCATATGGTGTTGCCTTGAGGCCCTTGTCTTTTTGGGGTATCTCACTTCAGCTTCGTGTAGCTTAGCCTCACCAGCTCATTGGCTATTTTGATAAGGAAGGACCACCCCTTCAGCTAACTCAATGCTTACTATGACCTCTAATACCTTTTAATACCATTTTTTTACTACGAGTGCTATAATGCACAAAAGCTATAATTGTTGTGCAAATAGAAGATAACTAGGAAATTACTGTTTTTCCCTTCCTGAGCTTCCTACTTTTTCTTGTGCTAAAAAAAATGGCCAGCAGTGCACTATTTCATCATTTTTTCCAATAGCTTGAAATTAAAGGACTTCAAGTTATAAGTTACAACTTATACTGTAGATCATAAACTATTTGGACTATCTAGGAGCTCAAGTGAGTGAGAAATGGTAAAACAATACGCCACTGGAGACTTTTGTTTGTTTGCTTGTTTTAAAGCAGCAGTCCCCAAACCTTTTGGCTCCATGGACCAGCGCCGGAGCATGGTGGCATTTGGAGGGGAGGGGATAGTTTTGCACACTCAATCCCACGCATGTGCAAATGAAACTTTGTGCGCTTGCCTGCCACTTGCACATCCCTATTCCCAAAGGGCCACGAACAGGTGCCAGTCCACGGCCCAGGGATTGGGGATTCTTGTTTTAAAGTACATGACAAAGTAGAGAGTCCAGGGAACTTCTATTTACAAGGCAAAAGTTATAATCATTGTGTTCTTATAGCACTCTTGGTCAGACAAGATCTAAAAGATATCAAAAAGAAATAGTGAAAAGATTTTTTTTTCAAAAAAAGCTGTCTATTTTGGTTGCATGTATTTATTTACAGAAAGATCTGCTCACAGGAAGGAAAGTAATTGGCCGTTGTTTTCTTGATACCAAAAGGTGGGAGGATACAGCATCAAGGGAATTGTCCAATGGGAAAATATGATAGCACGCAGTCTGGACTTAATCCTTGTAAGCTGCTGGCAAAGTTCATCGTTCTGGACAATGTTTTCTGAAACAACCTGGAAATCAGGCTGACATGAGCAAAGGACAGGAGCAAATTAAAGGTAAATGCAGATACTGTATGTATTTAGTTAGCTACTGCAACTGTGGCCTGTTTATAGAAAATGAAATTATATTGCTTTTGGTTCTCTTTTCCTGTCTTCTGGATTTTAAAAGCCTTTTTCAGGAATAGGTTAAGGAAGTATTCCTTATCAACTGAATGGATGCCTTTCTTCAAATACTTCTGTTCCTCAGTGAAGTGCACACAATCAGTCCTTTGCTTTTTTTTTATAGTGTGGATCCCTCTAATTCCTCTATAGGTAGTCCTCAACTTATGGCCACAATTGAGCCCGACATTTCTGTTGTTAAGTGAGACATTTGTTAAGTGAGTTTTGCCCCATTTTACTGCCTTCTTTGCCACAGTTGTTAAGTGAATCACTGCAGCTGATAAGTTAGTTACCTGATTGTTAAGTGAATCTGACTTCCCCATTGACTTTGCTTGTGAAAAGGTCATAAAAAGGGATAACATGACCTTGGGACACAGCAACGGTCATAAATAGGAACCAGTTGCCAGGCATTTGAATTTTGATCATGTGATCATGGGGAAATGCTACAAAGGTCATAACTGTGAAGAATGGTCATAGGTTACTTTGAACAGTCACTAAGCAAACTGTTGTAAATCAAGGACTACCTTTATTATACATTCATGCATATAAATGAATGTACCACAGAAAGATAGAGACATATAGATATTTCCAGGATAAGTGAAATAAAGGACTACCTTTATTATACATTCATGCATATAAATGAATGCACCCACGGAAAGATAGGTATTTCCAGGATAAGTGAAATATTCATTTTCTTTTCCTCACTATTCCAAACCAAACTGTTTTTCTTCCAAATAAGTAATGGGACATCAGCTTCAGTGCACAGAGCTTAACTTATCAAAATGTCAGTTAAATAAAAAGGGATGCTTGCAAATAGCTCTTTTTTAAGGACCCAAATGTTTTGTTTCCAGCTACCTTCCTAGCACTGTGTAACGCTGAAGACAATCATCTGATACAGAAATATTCTCCAGAACTGTAATTATAAACACAGAGAAATGTGGGTTGTTTAAAAAAAATAACAGCACTAAAAATAAAAATCCAAATACTTCAATACCATTACGCTATGCCATCTTGCAGCTTCGCAAACATATGTTGCAATCTCAGGTCCATATGCTCTGCTGGTTGGCTTGTGCTAGAGTGAAGATAAGCTAGCTGCCTATAAATCTTCTGAAGAGACGGTGTTGGCCAAGAACCTTTGGTTTGGGCATCTGCCAAATGGATTTCAAGCTGAAAGTGAAAAAGGTGCCCGCCAGAAATTCAAGGTCAAAAGCTGTGTGGTCTGTATGAGAAACTGGGAAGGGAGCTGAGACAAATGAAGTCATATGACAGGTAGGGTATGCTACCATGGAAACCTGCCATGTGGCACCAAGAAAAACGTTGCCCATTTTTCTAACTCAGATCTTTGATTACATCATTTTATATACAGTGTTCAAAGAGGAGGAGGAGGAGGAGGAGGAGGAGGAGGAGGAGGAGGAGGAGGACAAAAGAAAGATGGATGAGCAGGCAAGAAGCCATTTGCAACCGGCTTGTAATATATACTTACGCTATTTGCACAGAGCAGACATGCTCAGTGCCTGGATTATGGGGAGAAAATTTGGGTACCACTTCTACAAGTCTATTCCACTGCGTCACCCTTTCAGTTTAGTTTAATTATAGTTCCCTGCAATGACTGCGTAGGTCAGAACAGCATCATACAGAATCTCTCTCAAAACTTCAGTCATGTTATTGTAACAGTGGGAAAACCAAGGCAGAAAAATTTGGTTTTGAGTGTGTGAGTGTGTGTGTGTGTGGGTGTGAGGAATAAAATTCCCGTTTCAAATTTCCTTGCTTCTGATCCATCAAGGTCCCACAGGAAATCATATTTGCCCCACAATGCATCCAAAACTGAGTTGTCTTCTAGTTGATTTGTGCACACTCTGTATCTTTGGGTTTTTAGAAGCTTTCTAAAAACAATAAAGAGACAGTCCCCTGCTGGCTTTCTTGCAATTAAAGTGAAAGATGTGGATGAGTCAGATTCAAGCATTTTCTTACCATGTTACTTCCTTTCAAGTGTTTTGTCTTGCCTGCCCATCTTGATCCAACATACCTGTACACAGCCATTGGACCTGCCTTAGCTCTTACCCAGTTTTGCACAGGTATGTCCATGTCATTAGCAGAAGCTAGGTGGACTACAGGTGTCTCCACCTTTGGTTCCTTCCTCTTAGTATTCCTCTTAACTCCCTATCTGTGATGCTTTGTGCTGGTTCCCTTTCCTGCAGAAGGCTGGAAATAAGTGATGGGAAAGGATGTGGGACTCTGTTTGTCCTTCTATCAGTCTATCAGCAAGATAACTCTCTAAAAGCAGAACACAACAGGACCAAATGAGTTATAACTGGCTGGGGTGATGAAGAAAATTACATAATGTTAAGAAAACATTCCTTAATGCAGTGTTTCTTAAGCATTTTCCCCTCAGAATCCTTCCCACTTTTAAAAGTTATGAAGGACTCCATAAGAGATTTTGTTTGGATGGGTTATCTATATTTAACATATTAAAAATTAAAACTGATGCATTTAATTTTTTTTGAAAAAATTAAAATCCGCTGCCACTACTGCTTCTCACAATTGTTTGATGGAATTTTAATATTCTGATTTTTTATTTATTTTTTGACATAAACTGGAAAATAATTAGATTTTGTGAATCCCTGAGAGGGTCTTTGGGGGCACTCAGGGCCCTTTGGACCACATTTTGATGAACACTGTCATGAAACATCCTTATGGGAAAAACACTTGGGCATCAGCTCAAAATGTTGTAGGCTTTCATTTTAAACCAAGCCATTTCTCTTTTCATCATGGAACATAGAAAAAAGTGTATGAACTCATCCTATGCTTCTTCATGCACACACATAAACCCACCCACCCACACCCATATATATGCAAAAATACAGCTCAAAGGGGTAGTAGAAAATGCATAATACAAAGCAAAAAACTCCCTTCGTTGCATAGAAAGAACCAGAAAGACCTGCTATAGTCACTGCTGATAATGGTGTTGAAATTTCAGAAGCCATGATCAGTATACTTTCCCTACTACATTTTTCCTTCATTCTGGTTTGTCTATCATGTCTTTGTTTCTCAAAGACACTCCTTATTGTACCTCTTGACTGTCCTATTCCTTAGCACATCTGCCTTCTTGGTCTTAGGGTCTCCACCCCATGGTCATGCTGGCAACCTTTCTTAAGTCTAAAGGACTAAAATGAAGATGAAATATTTGGTGTAAAATGAAAATGAACCTGATTTTTTTTTAAAAAAAAAAAATCCCACAAAGGAACGTTACACAGAGAAAAGACACAAAAATCCCGTGCGAAGAATTGTGGAAATCTAAGCTTGGCATAAAGCTAAACGTGGTATGTATGCACAGGCTGTTACTGTACTGGACCTACAGGTGTTCAGCTTAGTATTCTCCATATAGGCACCATATAAGTTTGAGAGCAAATCAGAGAAAAATTAGATTCTTGGGGTCTCTTGAGCTGAGTTCTTTCCCCTTTCCCTTGCAAGAAAGAAAGAGGCTACAAGCACAAAAAAAAACCTCTACCTGCTCTTACTCCAAGGGAAGTTGGCCTAGGACTCATTGTGTTCAGTCGACATGCTATCCCCAGCCTATTAGTTACTTTAAAAAGCAGAATCCTGTATTATTTTAGAATCCTTATCAGTGAAGAAACTCTTTGTGTAAAATGCTCACTATACAAGGAGAAAGGGGTTATAGGTTTACCTTGTCCCCTTGAAGCTAAGGCCATGGGCCTCCCTCTCATTATTTACATTTTCCACCACTTGCTCACTTTCAACCATCTCTTCCTCTGCTATTACATTCCCAATGAATGCCACACCAACCTTCTCCCAAGCAATTATTGGGAGGCAAGGGGGCAGGGTCATCTTCCTTTCAAGTCAATAGAGTAATTATTTTCTCCCAGCTGTTTTTCCCAGCCCAGCTGTGGCTAGTCTGTCACAATCAAAATATTAACATTATTCCAGACATTAAGAATATAAAAGCCACATCTTTCAGCTTCTTATGAGAAACTAGAGTTTATGAGTGTTGTTTCTTCATGTACAGTACACAGCAATTGGAATAGTTGGGAAAGTTCTGTCAGATCGTAATAGCTCAGACAATTTCTATCTAAGTGAGGAGCTTAGAAACAACACCTAGTTCTAGGTGATTTTAAAAAGTTATTCCTCATTCATGAGATAATGCTAAAATGTTCAGTGTATTTAATTGGCAAAGATAAAGAGATTCAGGTACAATCTCAGAAGTATTGCTTTGCCTCATGTTTTGCTCAGTAATCCCCAAAATTCATTTCATGATTCTGCAGTTTTTTTGGAGTTTTGTACTCTATACGGTATAGGAAAGCTAGATAAGCTGTGCTTCAGCAAATAGTTTTCTTCCAAATGCAGATGTTAAGGCCTTTCCCTCACATTTTGTGTGATACTCTCATAGCAAAAAAATGTGCTGCATGACTTCATTCTGAATGAGGGAAGCCAGGCTTTCCTTTCCCTCAAATTTGTGCGTGCATTTACTGGGCAATTCCCATAGCGTTCATGTGCTGGGAGTAGATACCTTCAACTTCTTGGGTAAGGCAGGTGTAAGAAGGAAAGATGTTCAGTGCTGGAGCTCAACTTTTTCAGCTCCTTCCTAGGAAACTCACCCACCCAATAAATTGGCTTGCTTATTTCCTATGCCCTTTGTTGCTGCTGAGAATCGTCTTTTGCTGATCATCTGGTGGTGAGGGGTGTGTTTTTTTTGTTTTGGTATGTTTTAAGGATGTTGCTCCTTCTGTGAACTTCCTTAACTTATCATAGATTCAAGTCAGATTTGGGACAATTGCTTCCTTCTTAGCAGTTCTTCCCTTTTCTCCTCTGTAGCCTTAGCCCTTCCCCAAGGGCATAGGTTGCTGGATGGAGGTGAAATAGGGGGAGGGGGGATGTTCCTACTGTCTTTAGGTTATCTGAAGACCCCAACTAAATTCCTCTGAAGATTCCTTGTTTTTATGCTTTGCATAAGGTACTCCAAGACTGCTGATTGTCCTTGAATATCTGGAATATAACTGTTAGAAATCAATCAATTTAATACATAATTCCTGTCCAATGCAAAAGATTTTTTTAACTGAGATCATTTGCACTAATGATATCTCTCTGATCTTGAGAGAAGTACATTGTAGTTTTATTTACTGAAAATTGTACTGATTAGACGAAATGGAACCATTCCACTTCATGCTACCAAACTGTGTGAGGATATCAAACCAGTATGAAGTAGACTCTCTGTCACCATTATCCACTCTCCTAGTACACAAACATGAGATTGTAGTGATACATTTTGATAATATTTCTGCAAATTAAGCTCAGATAAGTCTCCAAGTATCATAAGAAATAAGAAAACAAAAATCCAGGTCTAATTGCTACCATGAATGTGCAAATGTTCAGTGAATACAAAACTTAGGAAAAGAATGGAAACCCAAACCCAAACAGAGGCAGCAATGTGTACTTAGGAACACAAACAGCTTTAAAATAAGAATTAAATGCATTTGTAGTGATACAAGCTAATGCTTCAGGGTATCTAACTAAGTTTGGGGCCATTAACCTTCTTGTTGTTTCATGGCGCTGATTTGATTTGCACCACTTAGACTGCAATCCTATATGACCTATCAGCAAAAAAGCAAGTCTCATTTTGCAATATAAAACAAATTGGATCGCATATTCCAGAGTAAAGGTAAATAGGATTGCAAGTGGAACATGTATAGCTTCATTCTCTTGTCATCACAATCTGCAATATGGATTTTATGCTGCCAGGTGAATTGGAAGCGGTATGCTGCCGACAATAAGGAATGGTGAGAGGGAAAAGTATGCTGCCACTCAAAGGAAGTATTCGGAAATCAAAGGCTTCCGTACAAGATCTAGGCAGGGGAAACCTGACTTGTTGAGACTGTAGATGTCTCTGTCTTGGTGCCAGCAGAAGTGTCCTCCTCTGCCAAGGGATTCTTTCCACAGCAAAGCGTGGTGATCATACAGTTGCGGAACTACAAATAAAAATTAAAAAATCATTAGCAAATGCAACTTGCACCATCAGGAACAAGCTGTAACAACCACGTCAAAAGATCAGCGATAATTCTAGAATCTGGAACATGCTGATGGCTTTTCTACCAAGAAGTGCATTTTCTCAACTGGTCCTAACGCACCAATTGCAGCCCTTCCTCAGCTGCAGATTTCGCGAAGGCGATCCGCTGAAGGTTAGCCATGTATTACCCATGTTTCCCCAAAAATAAGGCCGGGTCTTCTTCTTTTTTGCATCCAAAAGAGGCACAGGTCTTATTTTCAGTGTGTGTGTGTGTGTGTGTGTTTGTGTGTGTGTGTCTTACTCACCTCTGGCACCGACAGCCCAGCCCAGCCAGTCCACTTCTTCTGGGGCTGAAGGTGCAGCTTCATTCTGCAGCTGCATTCCAGCCTGCATTTTGTAGTCAGGCTTTTCTGGAAGGCCTATGCAGCTATGGATTGAATCTAGCTCGGTCCTCAGTTACAAATGTCTTGCAGAACCAAACTATGGATTGAATCCATAGCTTGGTTCTTGGCCTGTGACTAAGAAAGGCAGGCCTGGCTGCAGAATATGCCTCATAAGAAGTGGGCCAGTGAGGAGAGGCCTGGCTGCCAGGTACCTAGCTTGATTTTTAAGTGCCCCAAAACTAAGGCTTATTTTCGGGATAGGATTTATATTAGGCTCTCCCCAAAAAATCAAGCTAGGACTTATTTTTAGGATAGGCCTTACTTTCGGGAAAATAGTATTTCCAATTCAGCGTGTTTTATGTTGTCTTCAAAGCATCCACAAAATGCAATTGGTACAAACTAGCCATGTTATTGATCTTTGCATGATAGGGAATCATATGATACCTGTACTGGGCACATCCCCGAATTTAGGATGATGGCAAAGACACAGCTCTATGATCAAGCTTTTACAATTTTAATCATTACAATTTTTAGCCAGCTTTAAGTCATTAATTTTAATCATATAATGAATATAATTTGAATGACTTAAATTGCAACAGTCATACTTTTTTATTACTGTAAACTGCATAGAGAGTTGCAAGGTAAGATATAAATTTAATAATAAATAAAAGGAATAAAAATCTGGACATTCATATTCATTCATAAGGGCAGCCTCCCACCATCTGGCTCCCTCTGCCTCCCTGGCACTTTGATTCACTTGGGTTTGTACCAAAGATGCTTTTTCAGAAGGCAACTGGACTTTGTTTTTTCTTTGAAGACATTTTGCTTCTCATCCAAGAAACTTCTCCAGAACTGAAGAAGCTTCTTGAATGAGAAGCAGAGCATCTTTAAGGAAAAAAATGTCTAGTTGCCTTTTGAAAAAGTTTAGTTGCCTTTTGGGACAACCACAACCTGGATGATTAAGACTGTATAGACTATGGGGTTTGTTGTCTAATGTAAGTGGCAGGCATAATTGGCTTCCATGGCTGTTCCTCCTGAAATCCTAGAGAAAGAGCTCCTTTTTATTTTAATTGGTCCCTGTGTTTCAAGGTCAGTGAAAATCCTTAGCACACTCCAAACACCAAGGAAATAATTCATAACCCTATAATTCATTCTGCTTAAAATAACAGAGTTCAGCCTTCTTGCTCTGAAAGGCTCTCAAAACATTGAGCTTTGTTAGCAGCTTCCTTTGATCCAATGAAAGAAGGAGAAGCTTTTGGCAAGTTCAAGAGCATACGAGCATCTTCTCTGGCCCCAAACCTCTACCCATAACACACACACACACCCTACACTTTGAACAGGTTGCTTGGGATTTTCAGACTGTGTCAGCCCCAGCAAGATGCATTGCTGTGTAACACATAATGAAGAAGTAAAATTCAGTCAAGAAAGCGGCTATGTCACAGGCTAGTTTCATTTGCTATCTGGCAATGAAACCACTGAAAGTTCTGCCGGCTTCCCCCCAATCCTGTATTTATACTATGGAGAATAATTAAGTCTACCTGGCAGGGTTTGGAACATGAATTATTATGATGTACTGTATATTGGAAGCACTTTAAGCACTTAGGGAAAATGCTGTAAATGCCCATCATCATTACACACTTGAAAAGCTGTGGCAACATTTCTAAGTTACCTGTTTGTTCATTACAATATAAATCACTGGATTGTAGATTGCAGAGCTCTTGGCAAAGAAGGCCGGGACGGTCATAAAGACAGGGCCAAAGTCAGATCCTTGATGAGTAAAGATATAGAAAGCTACAGAGGCATAAGGGACCCAGCAAACAAGGAAGGCAATCACCATAATGATAACCATGCGAGTGACTTCTTTCTCAGCCTTCTGAGTGGTGGCCGATTCCTGTTGCTGAGCAGCAGCCTAAAAAAGCACAAGAAGGGATGTGATTGAGACTTTGCAACTGTGCTGTTCAGAATGGACAGATGTTAACCGGAAGAAGGGCCCTACACATTTTAATAAGGGTGGAAAGAAGAGACTCTACATTATATGCAGCTCTCAAGAAACAAGTGTGGCCTGCAGTCCCACCTGCAGCTGACACATTTGTGGTGTGTGGTTAAGTTAAAATTAAATGTGGTAAATTTAAGGGGGGAAGTCTGGATAAGGGAAATCACTTATATAAAATAAGTGGAGGACGTTTGAGAAGAAGGTGGGTTTTACTTCAGACCTGATCGTGTGGGGCTTTGCCCACCCCCATTGTCTCATTCCCCGTCCTCACGAAGCCCTAACACAAATGCTCCCACAAATTATACTGAATATACACTTGGATTTCTTTGCAGCAAAGCACATATCTGGGTGTTCTGTTCCAGCCTACAACCAGCCCTGTTTGAATGTCAGGCACAACCCCTTTTTATAGTCAACAGGCTGGAAAAACCCAACCAAATTTATTTACAAAGAAATCAAAAGTTCAAACAAGAGTTAAACCAAAAGTTCAAACAAGAGTTAAAAAGGAATAATAGACAAGGACTCTAGCAGAAGATCTTCAAACGGTTGCCTTCAGCAACCAGCACCTCCCACACCTTCCCCTTTTGTCAGCAGGCTTCTCATTGCCTTCTCCTCCTCTCACCGAGTTGACTCATGGCCTTTCTCTGTTCTACTCTGTTGGATTGCCTCCTGCTCCTAGCGTCGCTGAATAAATCCAGCTGTGAATCATTTACGTCCAATACCTCGTGCTCACACAGCTGAGTCTGATGAGGAACATGATGGGAGGGGCCAGGCTGAGAGTCCTGCAGTGCATCAGAGCCTCCCTCTGACACCAAAGGCTCTCCAAACCCCTCCTCCTCCTCCTCTTCAGAATCATCAGACTCAGCTGCCGGTATCACAGACTGATGCTGAATCACAACACTGGGATGCTGGAGAAGGATTTCTCAAATATCTATTAAGCCTTGGTGAACTCTTACCAATGAAGTAGCTGGAAAAGCCTGGGAAACTGCAGATACGCCACAGAAGATGGTGGTAGTGGTTATGACCATAACATTATTTCCAAAGAAAACCAACCAATCAAAACTTTCGTTATCTTAACAACTCTGGTTCTTATTCTCCTTGTGTGGATTAACTGTTTTCAATCTGACTTGGTCTGGTGGAGAAAAGATTCCTCTTTCTGTAGAATCACTCACCTCTTTAACGGTGCAGAGAAGACGACCATAGCAAAAGAAGATAACCATTAAGGGAATGATAAAATGTACAAGGAACATATAGATGACAAAGGATTCATTATAGACTTCTGGGGTTGGTGTATAATAATCAACTCCACATGAGCACTGCATACCTTCTGGGATATATCTGCATTCAAATAAAACATAGGTAGAATATTACAGTTTGCAGAAATAAAGAGTCGTATTAACATTTTAATATTGTTAATGTGTGCATTACTTCCCTAAAGTGGCAAAACTTAAGCAGGCTTCTTTCGAAGAAGATATCTTGGGAGCAGTTCTTAATCATTCGAAGGAGGTAAGATTTATTTATTTTTCATTTCCAAGATAGCATTAAGTAAGCAAGAATCAGTTTTGTGTAGGGGTTAAGGCATCAGGCTAGAAACTGGGGGACTGTGAGTTCCAGTCCCACCATGGGTACAAACCCACCTGGGTGGCCTTGGGCCAGTCACTCTCTCTCAGCCCTATGAAGGAGGCAATGGCAAACTACTACTGAAAAACCTTGCCAAGAAAATGGTAAGGACTTGTCAAGGTAGTCTCTGAGAAATGGACACAACTGAGTGAAAGGGGAGAAAAATCAGGTAAACGGGGCTAGTTCACTATTCTGGCTATGAGTTATTTAACTATTTATTCCAGGGATCTTCAAACTTGGCCCTTTTATGACTTGTGGACTTCAACTCCCGGAATTCCTCAGCCAGTGTGGCTGGCTGATGAATTCTGGGAGTTGAAGTCCACAAGTCATAAAAGGGGCAAGTTTGAAGACCTCTGATTTATTCATTTATTCATTAACATATGAGTCTGTGAATTTGGTATCAGTCTTAGAGGCTTGGAACAGCTGAGGCTTTTTAGCCAACTTTTTAGCCGGCTTTAACGAACTCAATATCAGTTTGCTAACATTGATTTGAATAGTCACCTTATTTGAATATAGGATAAGGAATGTGGCCATGTACATTAAAAGACGGTATATCAGAGATTTATCCCTGATAAATAAATACAGGAGTAATGTTGTTGAGATTTTGGATACTCACAGCTTGGTACCAACAAAAATCCTCTGTGTAAGTTATTTTTCCACAACAAGAGTTGATTAAAAATAAATAAATATCCAGTGGCATCTGAATTTTGACTTTCCGACTTTATCCTGGAAATCCTGGAAATTGCAGTTCAACGCACCCAGAAAATGCCAGGTTGGAAAAAACTGACAAATTTATTATCCTTAATATTGATACCAAAAGATATGACTGGCACACCTGGACCTATGTATTATTTCTATCCCCATTAGCTCTCTTAGGTCTGTACTTCAAATCCTATCAGGGATTCAACAGAAACCCACCTTGACCATCCAATTAGAGGAGGACCAGCACAAGACAAGGCCATGATCCAAGTGAGAGCCAATCCCATTATGGCATGATTTTCGGTGAAACGGAAGTTGCTCATGGGCTTACAAACTACTACATATCTTTCTACAGCCAGGACTACGAGAGACCAAAGACCCATCTCACCTGTAAGAGAATAAAACAACCATTTATTAAAAAAATATTTAAAAAAACTCCAGAGAGATGGAAAAACATTTCCAAGACCAAAAGAAAATACTATTTTCTGATTTCCATTGTTGTGATCCTTCATAATGTTGCTGCATTGCATTGTATTGCATTGCATTTATGTGCTTCCCACTCAGAAAATATCCTTGGAATGTTTTGTAGGGGTGAAACAAGGAACAACATTAAAATAAAGGAAAACGATCTAATAGAGCATAAAAATCCAGGCAATCATATAATCAATCTACATTTTAAAATTTAAAGAGCCATAAGTTACAAAAAAAGGTGTTAATATTTAAATGCCTGCCAAAGGTCAAAATATTTATAGATGTAGAGTGAATATGCCAACTAGATTTCTTTAGGAAGAGACTATTCTGCAGAAGAGAGAGAACCTCAGCAGTAGAGGCATAGGGGGAAGAGACCTCTGGGGCTCTTGCCACAAACAGTAGAGATGAGTGGAAAAGAGGGTTCTTCAGATTGACAGAACCTAAGCTATTTAAGGCTTTAAACATCAACAACATAGTGAGGCCCCATACCTGAAAATCACTGGTTCTGGCAACTGCAGCTGCCATGTCAATGAAATAAAATCTTGGCATTAGCCGCATTCATTCATTTGGTCTGGGGAAAACCGTCTAGATCCCTGATCGATACCATTTTGAGCAAGGCTGGAAAACTGACTGGGGATTAGTGTAGGTATAAAATTGTGGAATACTTAAACTGGCCAGATCCAATAAGCAGTTTTCTTCTCTATTCTTCATTAACTTTGATCATCTAATGCAGGGGTTCCCAACCGGGGGTGCTCGCAACCCCTGGGGGTGCAAGACGTTATTCCAGGGGGTTCAAAAACTGGGTTTTCAAAATTATAATGTATATGCATAATTTGTTGCTGTTATTTCGAACTTTTGTGTGGGGTGTGAGAATATATCAGAAGCGTTCTAGGGGTGTGGGGTATAGAAAAGGTTGGGAGCCACTGATCTAATGTCTCCAGACATTCTGCCACACATAATATATTACAATAATCCATATTAAGGGTTTGCCAATAGATGCAGGAAGAGCAGGTAGATGGACCAGGGCTGCCACAAGGCATGAAAAGCCAGCCATTTTTCTACGGTAGAGTGATCTTATATATTGTAACTGCAGCAAGATGCACAATGATGGAAGAATAATGAAATCCTTCAGTGGAGGAATGGATTGTGAAAATGACAGAACTCACAGAGTTCTGTTTGGGCAGATTAAAAACAAAAAAACTTTTCTGAAAGACCGGAAACCTTATATGGACTTTTTGCTGAAAGGAGAAAGACATTAAATGATGATTTATGGGTCTGAAGATTAAGATAGATATGGACTAAATGAGGACCTGAAGGAATTAAGGAATTTATATAATATCTAAGAATGAGGAGGGATTATAAAATTGTAACTATCTGTTGAAAAGAAGATGAGAAATCGTTATATTTCTTTAGTTCTTTATTTTCTTTTCCTTGCACTTTTTCTCCTTTCCTTTCTTTTGATTTGACTTTTATTGTATAGAAACATTCTCAATAAATATAAATAAATAAGTCAATATTTTTCTGAGGAATTTTCAGATTGGTGATATAATACAGACATTGTAAATAGAATATTCTGGGGTCAATCTTTGGTACTTTCAATATACACCAACCATCAGAGAAACCTTGGGGATAATCCTGTTCTTAGAACGAATCCAGAATTGGTTGCAAAGTGGAAGTACCAGAGGGCATCTTAACTAAGTAGTCTCATGTCATTCCCAGGATCTTTTTTATTTTATTTATTTTTTATTTTTTATTATTATTTTATTATTATTTATTATTCCAGGTCTAACGAGTCTCTTTGAAAGTGTCCTCATTTTTGAAGTTCAACCCATATATATGAATTTGGCTGATCTCTGTAATTCTGCCCAGAGCTATCTCAGTGAACTGCATGGAATGGGGGACAAATTTAATAAGCAAAAGAATAAAGCAGCCTTTTCTTGCCCATCCTAAAATTTCCATATGGGTTTTGTTTGTTTTATATTTTATTCATAAAATAGTTCAATTTGTGCAACTCTCCTCTTTAGTCAGTTATTTCCTAGGCAAGTATATTTATGTCCAAGAAAGGGGGGAAATGGCATTAAAACACAAATAATAGTGTGTTAAACATTTAAACTAAATTTGTATATCAGTGATTGCATGACCACTGTAAATGCCATACACTAAGGAAAATAAACAACAAATTATAGTGAAATAAGTTACGATTGGGGACATTGCTCTTCTATTCCCCTTTAGTCTACACACCAAAACTTCCAAACTTTTCTCAAAATTGTGAAAACCATTCGTTTTTCATTCCTCCCATCTCCAGTTTTGAACCTCAACATCTCATTTATGTCTTAAAAATCACAACGCTTCTCTTATTTCTATCTTTGAGAATAGCTGAATGTAGGATTTGCTTCTTAGAGCACTTAGAAGGGTAAGTTCTTGGAACATTTTTTTTAATTTAAATCTTATTTTCTCTATTTGCTGCCTGCATTCAAAGAATAATCTTGGAGCAGACATTTAAAAGTTTACTTCCTTTTCAAGAAACTAAATCAGAAGTTTGCTTCTTTTGTAAAACAGCGAACAAAAACTATCTTTCTAAATTTTAAACATTCCAACATTAAAGGTGAAATGTGAAGTAAACTGGGATTTATTTGTTTTCTTTGGTTATGTATGCAGGAATTCTAAAGAGAGGAAGACTTTGGTAGAACTTGCTTTTCCTAGGTCATTTAATTTCAAAATTAGGGCTCCTCTGAGACCAGTATACTTGTGTAGTAAAATATATAATAACAAACCAAATTTAAATCACTGCAAGATGACGTTTGAAACTGACTTGAACAAATAAATATTTTTAATGCTTAAAATTTACTGCAGGCTGGTGTGCAAAGTTTTGCCAGCCCATTAAATTGTGAAAACTTGACAGAAACACCTATCCTCTGCCTGAACCAGAGAAAGATCACAATAAGAATTTTTGTCTAAAAACATTGGTGAACAAATCAACCAGGTTTTTATATTAATGCTTTTGAATCTGAGTGTGATTTTTATCATTTCATAGCCTTATTAATAACTTGTCTCTTTTTTTGATTCTGCATTTAGGTCCAAAGTACTAAATTCAAGATATCACTAGAATTTCCCAATGTTAATTGCTCTGGAAATTCTGAGGAACTTTTGATGTTGTAAAGAATATCCCAAGAACCCTACAGTGAAAATATGAACTATGCAATTACAGCCTACAGGTGCATTAAGGGAAAAATGACAATTGGGAAGAGAAATCAAAATACATACCACCGAATGTAGCAAAGAAGCCTTCAACGTTGCATCCTACTGTCCCAAAAACGAAATATCCATTCATGGATGTATACATGGTGGTGGGGAAGCCAACTAAGACCATGAAGAGATTGGATACTGCCAAATTTAACAGGATGTAGTTCAGGGGTGTTCTGAGTTTCTTGTGTTGGATGGTGACGTAGAGAGTTAGAAAATTGATAGGGAATCCAAGCAGGATCAGAAGAAACATATACGCACTCAAGGCAGAATATTTCCATGGATCTGCCAAATAATATTGGGGATATTCAAATGGACTCCGAACAACACCAGTCTTGTTTGACATGGGGATATAGAAATTAAGGCCTTCTGTTCCATTCATGGTGGCAGCTTCTTAGATATCTCGTTTCCAGCAAAAAATGTCTTTCTTTCTAACCCCCTTCTTATATTTTAGCAGTTATTTGTTGAGCTGCTTCTCCCAAGCTAACACTGCTCCCTTTATAAAAGGTGACCCTAGTTAAGAGTACATTACTGGTGTCAGCACAACTTAGACTTAGGTCAACATCAATCATAATAATCCAAGATAAAATTGGCCCTTTTAATTCTACACAGTGGATTGACATTCATCTTGTACTGTGGCTTCGTTTCAAAAGAGCTGTAAGCATATTCAAATACCCAGCATGGGTAGCTATATGGAGATGGGAAATAAGGTGATGGACATAGTAGTCAGCTTCTGTCTGGTCCAAGAGGCTGCTTTGTGCCATTTGCTCTTGCCAGTACAAACACATCACATGGTCCTTGTGGAAAACCTCACCTGTATTAGGTGGAAGCATCCCATTCTCAGTAGTTAATACAGAGAATGATAGTGTAGAAACTTTTAGGACACCAGTTTCCTCTTCAACATTGTCAGATGTGGACAATTGAAATATACTAATTTGAAATTACTTTGAAAGTGGCTACTTTGAAAGAATTCAGGGAATTATATTGATGTTGAATGTGTGTGTATGTGTGTGAGGGTTTTGCTACAATTGCCCACTGTTTTCATAGTACTACGATTCCAAATTCTTGCAGTTAGTCCTCATGAGGGTGAAATAAGAATGAATTTGATCTTACCATTATATCAAAGAACTATTTTGCATTTCAACCAGACTACTATCAACCATCATTTATAATGTGTCTACCGACTTGAACTTCTCTACAATTAAAAGCCAAGCAAAAAACCAAGTAATGCAAAGCAGCATTAAGCCATTGTAACAGTAAACGGAAAACAATAAATAATAGCCTGACTACATCTGTATAAAAAGGTAAACTGGAGCTGTATTCTTAAATTGATAAAGCACAGGTGAGACACACGGCATAACAGAAGAATTTTGATGCAACTTGGGAGAGCCCATTGGCTCTACTTACATGAGAAATGAAAGGGGGAAAGGAGAAATTTATCCACATCTTCCGAATCATTAACCAATCCTCTTTTCCTGATTTATGCTAATGTAACTATAATGTGACTGTATCGTGTTCCTACAGGACTGCTTTTGTAAGTAAAGAATTTTCCACTCTTGTGCAGAGATATCATTCTCTCACTCATGGCTTTTAAGTAATAGCTATAAAAATTAATGCATACACTTCAGAACTGAATCCTTCATTCTGCATCTGTTGAACACTTAAGTTATCCTATCATTATCCAACGCAAAGTTATTATATACTTGGGTTAACTACACAACATGGGGTTTTTTTCCAACCCAGTCATATGTTCAGAAATCCTTTTTGGACAGTAGCCAAAAACAACTGATAAAGAAACTAAAGCCATTCTTGAAATTCCCAGAAGCACAAATGATCCCCTATTATTTCCGGGGATAATTGCTGTCAAGTAACTGTCTCTTGATAAAAATGGGAGAAAATGTATTCTAGGGGATATTTATAGTTAAAGGTTACATTGAAATTAATTGAACAGGTTAATCAAGACTAAAATAGGTCTTCTGATTGATTTCACATAATGGTTATGATTACACCATAAAATAAAATAAACAGCTCAGTTAACAAATATGTGTGCACCATCATTTTTTTTTTATTTTTTTATTTTTTTGCACCTCTGACAGCTCTTTAAGCAAGCTTTGGGGCTTAGCATGTCTTCCAATCCAAAATGGCTGACATTTTAAGTTTCTAAAACTGAGAATTATATTTAGTTATAAATTACAGTTCCCTGTTTCTAGAAACCTGAAATAGCATGCTTTGCGGGTTCAAACACTTAAGTAAGTCACAAAACCTGCTTAAAGAGCCATATGTGATGGGAATTAACTTGGCAGAACCTGAATCTGGATTTGGATTCAATTCAGAGTCTAATATAATGAAGAATATAGGAAAAGGGAGGAAGGAAAGAAGGAGAGAAAGAAGAAGTTTTGGATGTTGCTACATTTCAACATTGAGAAAGCATATTAGAACAGTTTAACAGTATTTACCATGCTACCCTGTAATCCTGACTTAAATGACCATAATTTCAACCATCATATCTATCCTAGCAGGAAGTTATGGGAAGGAAACACTATAGAATTTCTTGGTGATCCACCTATTGTTTTTCCTTCCATATACAAACAGAATTGATTCTTCTAGAGTCTTCTAGACCATAGTTTTTATATTTCATATTTCATATAGGTATTACCTGTGTGTAGCTATATTCACAAAGATTAAAGGTTTTTAAAAGTTAAGGAAAGCAATAGTCACTATATTGCACTCTAGTCTAGACCATTATTTTTATCAATAATATTTCCTACATTGCTACCCCTATTTTTGAAGCCATCAAACTAAAGTGTGCATGTAGTATGAAGATTATGGTTGGGCAAATTGATTGGGTGTGTATCCGGTGGGAGGTAATATCCAGTTTGCAACAAGGCAGAGGGAGGAGACCAGGTTTTCTCAGCAAATGAACTTCCTGATCTCAGCTGCTCTCATTTACTGTTGAGTCCTAAAGACCAGATTAAGTAAACTGACAGTAAAGAACAATTTGAGCACTTGCAGCCGCTGTGCTGTGAGAGGATAAGGTCCCTGGAGGAAACGTGCCCTTGAATATAAAACTGGCAGCTTTTATTTTGCTCTCTCTCTCTCTCTCTCTCTGTGTGTGTGTGTGTGTGTGTTTGTTTATTTTTTTTGGAGGTGGGTGTGGCGAATACTATTTTTCCAAACACCATTACAGAAAAGAAAAAGAAGCAGAATTCTTGTTCATTCTTTTTGACCCAAGGATCCGTAAATGGAAAATATCAGCACTTAAAATATGGGGCCTTCTGCATACAGTTTCTGGTAGTGTCTTCAAAGCTTCAATATTCTCTTCTCCTTTGCAGACTACTGGGAGGAACTGTAATACCTAATCAAAAATTAAGAAGCGAGCATAAGCTGCAGCAGGAGAACGTCTTGCTAAGTGGAAGAAGGGCAAAAAGGAACAGAAGTGTACTGTGACAAAATCATTTAGTTTTGAAATTGTGCTTGAATTATGCACAGAATTACAGAAAGAGAGCAGTTATCATATTTTCTTCATGAAGGAAGATTTACAGGTACAACATAAATAACACTGATTCCAGGCCATATTGATCTGAAAGCAGTTAGCATATTTGACTCACCTTTATTAGTGATACATGCATATTTAATTAACCTTTTACTGTATTTCTTACCTTATTATTTTTATTACAAAAGAAACCTCCACTTACTGCTCCAAGGAATGAGGTCCAGGGAAAGAGGTAGGATCAGAGTCATGATATCATCCAATGCTAGCCAATCAAAGCTGTGCATAGTCTATTCTGCTGCAGACTTCCCAAGCCACAATTCACTGAATGTGTTCATGAGGACCAAAATGATTATGCATACCAGAATACAAGGAATGCATCTTCTTAAGTATTTTATGCATATTGCTATCCAAGTCAAATGTATAAATAAAATATATTTAAGAGTGGAAAGCAAAGAAATGCAGATATTTTTGGTAAACATTAAATGTCCCTCTGTTCTGAGAAACCAAACCAATTGCCACAGTTCATTTGGAAGGGAAGGGAAGGGAAGGGAAGGGAAGGGAAGAAAGAAAGAAAGAAAGAAAGAAAGAAAGAAAGAAAGAAAGAAAGAAAGAAAGAAAGAAAGAAAGAAAGAAAGAAAGAAAGAAA
>JAKJMR010006400.1:0-12875 GCA_024449315.1 Daboia siamensis | reverse complement strand
GATATAGTTCTTGGACAAATCTTGATCTTCTTAATCCTAAAAAAAAATCATTAGTAATTAATACAAAATCAATCCTGGAAAAAGAATGATGCCTGTCGGAGAAAAAAGTATAGTCCTTTTCTTGCAAATTTCTTTCTCTCCAAATGTCTTGCAATTCCAAGTCATCCTTCATCTTGAAAAAAGATTTAGGCAGTTTAGCATGACTTAGGGTGCTTTTAAAAAAAAAACCCTTGTCCATTTGTGCATCCAAAACGCCATTCCAGTCTCCCATCAAAATACAAGATTTATAATCCAACTGAATTATCTTGCTGTGTAATAAACTGTAAAAATCTCGTTGTTGATTAGGAGCATATAGTCCAACCAAAAGCGTTTTCTTGCCTTCTATTAACAGTTCAATTATAACATATCTCCCTTGTTTATCTGCTTCAATTAAAGCTGCTGTCAAAGTATTCTTAACATAAATAACCACTCCATTTTTCTTATCAGTTGCAGAAGCAATAAACTGTGTACCCAACCTTGAGTTTAACAAATACTTTTGATCCGTAGCTCTAATATGTGTTTCTTGTAAACAAATAACATCATTCTTAAATTGCTTTAAGTATTGAAATACTTTCTTTCTCTTCTGTGGTGAATTTAAACCATTAACATTCCAGGTTAGAAACGTTGTCGCCATCTTTCGTGACGTGAAGCTTTTGGAGCGCTTCTTCCAGAATCACCTGCACTCTCTTAGGTCGCGCTCCTCCCACTGCTTCACTGTAAGTAAGTTTTGGAGGTGCCATCATAACTCTCTGCTGGTCTTGTTCTTGCTCTTGTCTAATTTGTCTAGCAGCAGCACGTGTCATTCTCTGGTCTCTAACCTCCTCCGATGATACTGAAATTTGATCCACTCCTGTAACTTTCTGAAATTCTCCATCTTTCATCTGCGTAGCTCCTTCAGCACCTTGTGCATTCTTACTTTGTGATTGAGGCTCTCCCTCACCATTCTTTTTAGATTCCAAAAGTGGTATGGGGACTGCCTTTAAAACATTAGTATAAAAATCACGTGCCTGTAACACTTTAAAGAGATGATGTCTCGTGCCTGCATACATCACCACCATACCCACTGGTATCTCCCATCTGAACTGGATATCCTGTCTTCTTAATTCTTCTGCCAGAAAAGCAAACTCCTTCCTTCTCCTTAAGATTCTTGGAGGGATCTCTTTTAAAATTAAAACTTCTTGTTCAGCAATTGCGAATTTATTATTGTAAAAAGCTTGAATAACCTCATTTCTGATTGCTCTCTTTGTAAAGTAAACCAACACATCTCTGGGTAATTTCCTTTGTCTTGCAATCCACGAATTAACGCGAAATATTTTGTCTATGTCCTCCATAATTTCTTCTGCTGAGTGCTCCAAAACACCTTCCAAAGCCTCTGAAACTATTTTTTTCAAATTTTCCTTAGAATACTCTTTTAAACCTTTAATTCTCACAGCGAACTCCATCTCCCTATATTGTACCAAGGTCAAATCATCATCAATCTTATCCACCACATTTTCAGTCTCTGTCATTTTTGCATCTAATCTGATATTATTTTGGCTGAGATCTTCCACTCTCTCGTCCAGACGCTCTATACAAACAGCCATGCCTTGAAATGCAAGTAAGATGTCTGCCCTCATTTCTGTAAGCTTCTCCTCCATAAGTTCAGCTAATTGTTGAGATTGCTTTTTCAAAGCCTCTTGCAAAACATCCTGCAGATCTTTCACTGTTAAAGCTGGTGCAGGTGCAGGTGCGGGGGGGGGGCATTAAAGCTTGTAGCAAAGATTGCTGCACCGGGGAAGCCCCCGCGCTTCTAGGAACTTTAGAAGATTTGGCAGCCATTTTCACCCACTATTGCCTGTTGCGCACTTTCACTTTTATCAAACTCCGCAAAGTCCACCGAGTTAAAGATCATAAACTTGCTTTCACCTGATTCTCCTGTACTGCTCTGCCTGCATCCAAGTTATCTGAAGTTCACTCTCGCTGGCAGGGATGGTTGCTGCGCCCTGCTCTGCTCCAAAGCCCTGGAGCAGAGGTGTCCCGAGGTCTGGAGCAAACTCAGGCTTTGGGGGGGCTCAATCCTTCAGCCACCAGAGTTTCAACTCTGGCGGCCCAGGAGAGCTCTACCCCTGCCTGGGCGCTCACCCCCTCCTCTTCTCCCGAGGAGCGGGCTTCCGAGCCACCAAAACAGCTGATTGGCGCTGTTTTCGGCGGTTCCACGGAAACAACGGGGCTGACAGCCTGAATGGCTGCCGGTGGCAGAGCCTTGCCACCCAGAAGTCGTTTCTATTCTGTTTTTTATGGCGCTGGTTTGGGTAGGTTGGACTGTTTTTTCCCTTTGTGTAAAGACAGATGGAAAAAACGAATTAAATAGTTCTGCTTTCTCCCTATTGCTTGTTACCTTCTTGCCACTTTTCCCCACTAATGGACCAATCATTTCCTTAATTTTTTTCTTGTTTTTTATATGTTGAAAGAAGCATTTTTTGTTATTTTTGACTTTGGTCGCAAGCCTTAGTTCATTTTGAGCCTTAGCTTTCCTCACTTCATCTTTGCAGGCACGGGCTATTTGCTGATATTCTGACTTAGTTATGTGCCCCTCTTTCCAATTCTTATACTTGTCCTTTTTATCCTTCAATTTATCAGAGAGTTCTTTATGCAGCCATGCTGGTTTCTTTTGAGAGCTGTTATTTTTCTTCTTTGTTGGTATTGTACTAGACTGGGCCTTTATTATCTCACTTTTCAAAATTTCCCAAGCTTCTTGAGTTGTTTTCCCCTTTAGGATTCTCATCCATGGAATTCTTCCCATGGTCTCTCTAAGTTTATTGAAATTAGCTCTTTTAAAGTCGAAGACTCTAGTTTGGCTGTATTCTATTGCTTGTGCCTCCAGAATGTTGAATTCCAATATTGCATGATCACTTCCCCCCAAGGTTCCTGTGGCTTCGACACCTTCTATCATTTCATCTCTGTTTGTGAGAATTAAATCCAATATGGCTAATCCCCTAGTTCCCTTCTCTACATTTTGGGAGAGAAAGTTGTCTGCTAGGTTTGACAGGAATCTGTTTGATCTTCCACTTGGTGCAGAGTTTGTCTCCCAGTTGATATCAGGGTAATTAAAGTCCCCCATTACTATTGTGATGTGCTTCTTACATACCTTACTTAGCTGACTAGCAAAAAGTTCATCTATTTCCTCTGCTTGGTTGGGCGGCCTATAGTATACACCTATGACAATGTCATTTTTTTCCCTTTTTATATTGACCCAAATGCTTTCAAGTTTACAGTTTTCGTCATTGTTGTGCTCTATTTCTGTAGAGATAAAGTTATTTCTTATATATAGAGCAACTCCTCCTCCTCTTTTGTTTAGTCTGTTTCTTTTAAATAGTTTAAATCCCTCTAGCTGTGTGTTCCATTTGTGGGTTTCGTCCCACCATGTTTCCGTAATGGCAACAATATCATATCTGCCCTCATTTACCTGAATTTCTAGTTCACCCTGCTTACTGTTCATACTCTGTGCATTAGTGTATAGACATTTGAGTCCTTTATGACTGACCCTGTGTTTACTTGCTCCATAACTTGTGTGGTGCATGGCTTTCCCTATTTTCTTAGATTGCCGGGGACAGTGATATTCTGTATCAATTAACTCACTATCCCCATTATTTAGTTTAAATGTTCCTCCAAAAAAGCTGTGATTTTATTGCCAAGTAACTCAGTCCCTTTCTTGGATGGATGCAGACCATCTCTTTTATACATTTTTTCATTGGACCAGCTACAGACATCATGACTAATATAACCAAAGCCTTCTCCTTTACACCACTCCTTTAGCCACGTATTAAATTCTGCTATACGCTGGCCTTTTCCATTTTGCTCCTTATACACTGGTAAAACCTCTGAAAAAGTAAGCCTACAGCCTATTCTGCTAAGTTCCTGCCCCAAGCTCTGGAAATCATTCTGCACAGAGAGTACATCTTTTTGGGATAGATCATTAGTGCCAAGATGTACAATAGCCTCCACATCACAGTCCTTGCTGGCGTTCTTGACTATTTTAAAAATACGCTTCTTGTCCCTACTGGCAGTAGCACCTGGAAGACACCTGACCTCTTTCAAAACCTCTGTGTCCTTTCCTAAATTTACATCCCTTATAATTGAATCACCAACCAGAAGGTGGCTTCTCTTTTTGGATGCCTTTCTGTTCTTGCATGACTGGTGTGTAATACCAGATTCACACTTCTCCCTGTCGAAAACAAGTTTTTCATCTTGGACCACGATCCCCTGCTTATTTGAGTTATTATCACAGATACCTTTACCTGTCTCCTTAATGTCCTTATTAAAGTCAGAAAGGGCACTGTATCTGTTGTGCAGGGACACAGCAAAAGCTTTGGGTTTATGGTTGACAGATCTCACCCTGCCAGATCCCACGGTTGTCCACACTGCCCTTCTCCTGCAGGATCTTTGTGGTAGAGGGGGCTGATAGCACGGAGGCTCAATAGGGTAGAAGGGCTGAACTGGACACCTAATTTCTTCCTGAAGAGCACAGATTACAGACCCTAGATAAATAATCTGTCCTTGTAGACTAGTGATTTGTTTACAGATAGGACAGTTTCCAAGTTTGAAAAGGGTACTGCGAAAGATAGCTGCAAAACAGGTGTTGCACTGAACTAAGCCAGACATGCTGAATTACAATGAATCTCAGATGTACTTGCCCTGAATGTACCACTGCTGTTTTTGATATTTAGTAATATAATTCGTGCGCTGTCAGGTGCGCGGGCCGCTCCTTTTTTGGTGCAACCCTTGCAAAACTTACAGCACGGAGCACTTCCCAGCAGCTCTGAAAGTTGAAATTATGCTGAAAAGCGATGGAGATCCAATGAGGACCTCTAATACCGTTTTCTTAAGCAGGGCTTTTCAACTTGTTCAACCTTTGTACCACTTTTAGGATATGGCAACATCCGAGTACCACCAGTCACCTAGCAAGGTGTCAAAAACTTGATGACCAAAAAAGGGAAAAAAAGGAAAAAGTGATGAAGTACAGGTAGTTCTCAACTTACAACAGTTCACTTAGTGAATGTTTGAAGTTGCAGTGGCACTGAAAAAAGTGCCCCGCAAGCCACAGCTGAGCAAGACACCTGCCTGCCCGCCCGGCAGCGTTCTTCCTTTTGTCCGACATTTTCATTGTTGTGAACATTTCTGTTGAGGATTGGCAGCGGGGGTGGGGTGGGGGGGTGTTTGGTTTTTATTTTTCCCCCCCTCTGCTGGGTGGTTGCAGCAGGTTTTGGTCAATTCACATGATCCTGGGACACTGTGACCATCATAAATATGAATCAGTTGCCAAGCATCTGAATGTAAATCACAAGACCCTGGAGATGCTGCAACATTCCAGCTGATTGGTGATTCTTCTGGGCTCAGCAGAAGCACCAGGATCAGCGCCGAACTCCAGCAGGAACCTGGCGCTGATCCTGGCACTTCTGCTGATCCTGACAGCCCTGCAGCTCCAGCCATCTCTCACTCAGGCTTGTGCGGTGCTGCCACCAGTTCAGCTCATTCCCCTCCCCCACTACCACTTTTCTAGGATGGTCGCATACCACCTGCTAGGTGCCAATGTACCACAGGTGGTACCCGTACCACAGGTTGAAAAGCCCTGCTATAGGATAGATAGATAGATGATTCATAAATAATGATAGCGAGACAGCCAGAGATAGATAGATAGATAGATAGATAGATAGATAGATAGATAGATAGACACAATCAGACAGATAGATGATAGATAGATAGATAGATATAGATGGATGGATGGATAGACACAAACAGACAGATGATAGATAGATAGACAGACAGACAGATAAAGATAGGCAGAGATGGATGGAGAGACAGACAGACATACAGAAAGACAGATAAAGATAGGCAGAGATGGATGGAGAGACAGATAGACGGATATACAGACACACAGATAAAGATAGAGAGACAGGTAGTCAGGGATGGATGGGTGGATAGATAGGTAGATAGATAAGACAGATAGATAAACATAGACAGGCAGAGATGGATGGATAGATAGACATATAGACATTCAGATAGAGACACACACAGATAGTTAAAGATAGAGAGACAGGCAGTCAGAGATTGATGGATGGGTGGATAGATAGTGTTAAAAAGCGGGTTCTTTGGTGCAGGAATGAAGACGTGAGGCTGAGTACAGGATAACTCATACTTTATATCTTGCTGGAACTGTACTGAGGCAAGGGCTGCACAAGAGCCCAGTACATAACACCCCTTCCCTCTTAGATCAGACTATGACAACAACAGTCTCAACAGTCTTCAAGACTCGTTAATCAAACACACACAAAGTAAAGTGAAAATAATAAAAATAATAAAAACAATGTGGAATACAATGAGATTAAACAATGTCTCAATGATCAGGCTTCCATTTGCAGTAATATGCAGTTACACAAAGCACTAGTTTCTGTAGTCTAGTGGCAACAGTTTTTACAACAATATATAGCTCTTTATTTTACAACGTAAACTGCAAGGTGCGAAGGAGTCTTGTGTGCCCTAGAGGAACGTCTCGGAGTTCCCATCACTTTGTGGTCTGCCAGCTTACCCAGTGGGCTGGGTAGATTTGTGTCCCTTTGTGCTCCTGAGTCAAGGGGATTCGATGCACTCTGGCTGGCCTCACAAAGTTGGCCCACCCCAGAGTCAGTCTGTTCGGCAGAGTAGGCACAGCAGTTGCTGAAGTTCAGTTGGCTCGCTTCGTCATGGAAAAGTCCTGGTAGTCCATGTGAGGGCTGGCTTGGCCGCAAATTTGAGGACCTTGGGAGGGACTTATGACACAGTCCTCGCTTAGTGGCCATTCTGGAAACCTTTTCCTGAGCTGATCAATGTGTCTTCTGACAACTTGCCCTCCCTCCAACCCCACTTCATAAGATAGGGGTCCGGATGCCTTGGTGATTTGACCAGGAACCCACAAATTCCCCTGACCATAGTTCCTGGCCCAAACCCAATTGCTCATGTGCAGCCCCCTCGGGGGTTTTGGTCGAGAGGCTTCTGCTGCCACTCTGTCTGGATGCAATCTGTCCAGTTTAGTAATCAAACGCCTCCCCCAACATAGTTCTGCAGGACTTTTACCTGTGGCAGTGCAGGGCATAGAACGCTGGCAGAGTAAAAAATCTGCCAATCTGTGATGCCAGTCACCTGTGACAATGCGCTTGAGTGCCTCCGTTGTCCTCACCATGCATTCAGCTTGACCATTAGAAGATGGATGAAAAGGCGCAGACGTTGCATGTCTGATGAGATTAGCTTTAAGGAAAGCCTGAAATTCAGCAGCAGTACATTGGGCCCCATTGTCTGAAACTAAGACATCAGGCAACCCATGTGTTGCAAAGAGTCTTCTCAGCACCTGGATGGTCCTAGCAGTAGTCATGTTAGGAACTGGAATTACTTCCAGCCATTTTGAGTGGCTATCCACTACTATCAGGAAGAGCTGCCCCTGAAGAGGCCCAGCGTAGTCTATGTGAACCCTAGACCAGGGAGTGTGCGTTTCCTCCCACCTGTGAACTGGGGCCTGTGGCATTTCAGGCCTAGATTGCTGGCATATATAACAACCATGGACTTGACCCTCAATGGTTTTATCAAGGCCAGGCCACCAAAGGTAGCTTCTAGCTAAAGCTTTCATTCTGACAATGCCTGGATGGCCTTCATGTAATGATTGTAAAACCCTGTCTCTTAGGGAAGTGGAAATTATGACTGTTCCCCCATAATATGAACCCTTTATGTGCAGACAACTCATGCCTCCTGACAAAATAGCTTTGAAATTCAGCGCCTAGACTTTTTTCCAACCAACCCATGTATACCCATGACAACACTCTACTAAGTAATTTATCTGTGGCAGTTTCAGCAGCAATGTCCCCTGCATGGAGGGGAAACTCAGGTATGTCCTGTATGGACAGTATTCTAGCAGCAGGAGCCAAATCTGGATCCATTAGTGGCAGTGGTAGTCTGCTGAGGGCATCAGCATGGCCCATTTCTTTGCCTGGTTTGTGAATTAATTTAAAATTGTATGCAGATAGGAACATAGATCATCTCAACATTCTTGGAGATAGTATGGGAAGTTTGTTTGTCTGTTGTGAACAGTCCCAACAAAGGTTTGTGGTCAGTGTAGACAGTGAAATCCCTGCCATATAAATAATCATGATTTTTTTTTATTCCAGCAACGATGGCCAGAGCCTCTTTGTCAATCTGAGCATAGTTGCGCTCAGCAGAGGACAAGATCCTTGAGTACAATGCTATAGGAACCTGTTTCCCATTTTTTTCTATGTGGTTTAAAACTGCCCCCACCCCATAGGGAGATGCATCACATGCAAGACATGCAGGCTTAGACTCTATGTAATGAGTTACAGTGGACTTTTCTGACAGTAGTGCTTTTAAGTCCTGGAAACTTTTTTCATGTAAGTTAGTCCATTTCCAAGGAGCTTTTTTGTCTAGAAGCCTGTGGAGGGGCTCTGCTATTGCTGGCTTATGAGGTAGAAATATGTGATAGAAATTTAGGAGACCCAAGAATGCTTGTAGCTCTCCTTTTGTTTTGGGCCTAGGAGCCATTTTAATGGCTTTCACTTTAGAATCAGCTGGGTGAATGCCGTTAGCATCAATGCGGAAACCCAGGAATTCTGTTGAAGAAACCCCAATACTACACTTGTTCTTTTTTAATTTGAGGCCTGCTTCATGAAGCCTCTGCAAAACAGCCCTGAGCCTTCTGGCCAACACTTCTGGGGATTCCCCTGCAATAAGAACATCATCAAAATAAGGGCAGACACCCTGAATACCCTTGAGAGTACGCTCCATGATCCCCTGGAAAATATCCGGTGCAACACTGACTCCAAACTGTAAGCGTTTAACCTTGAATGCCCCTCTGTGAGTCACGATTGTTTGAGCCACGGCTGTGGCCTCATCAACTGGCAATTGCTGATAGGTCTGTGCTAAATCAAGTTTAGCAAAAATAGTACCTCCTTGCAAGGAGGCTAAAATATGGTTGACCACTGGGACCGGGTAAGCGTGTTGCTTGAGGGCCTCATTTAATATGCATTTATAGTCAGCACAAATGCGAATTTCCCCGTTGGCTTTAAGTGGAGTGACTATAGGAGTTTCCCACTCCCCCCCCCCATCAACACGCTGTAACACGCCCTGTTCTACAAGCTTATCAATTTCGGAATCAGTTTTATGTTTTAAGGCAAAGGGGACCCTGCGAGGATTAACCCTGATTGGGACTACGTTGGGATCTAACTTAAATGAGATAGGCGGGCCTGTGTATGTACCTAGGGTTGAGTAAAAAACATCCGCGTATTCCTCGCACACTGACATGAGGTCTGCAGTTTGTGTCCAGTTTATGCCAGTAATCTGAATACCTAAGGCATCAAACCAATCGAGTCCAATGAGACTCGTTCTCTGGCCCCCAACTACTATTACATCCAGGTGCCCCCAAAACCCTTTAAACTTTACCAACAAGGTGGCTTCTCCCTTAACTTTAATGTGAGCATTTTGAAAATCTGTTAAAATTATATCTGAGGGTCTTAGTTTGGCCCAATTGTTACTGCGCCTACACACGAAGTTGAAAGTGTCTTGAGAAATGATTGAGACTGCAGAGCCGGAGTCTAATTCCATCTTACATGAAACTCCTTGTAGCTCTACCAAGAGCTTAAGTTTGGGTTTGAAGAGGCATCAAGCCCCGGTCCGGCATACGCTTCTAAGGCTTCTGAAGAAGCCTTGTCAGTTCCTCCCCATCATCCTCAGAGTCCTCTTCCATGGTTAGGACAGGTGCGGGGGTCAGGGCCACAAGTCACATATTTTGTCAATTGAGCCCTCAAATCCGCATGTACATGTAACCATACGAAGCACGGCATTAATAAAATTTATTCTGCACCCCCTACAGCAAAAAGACAAGGAATATTAACAGGAATAAGGGACGTGGTGGCTCAGTGGGTTAGGATGCTGAGCTTGTTGATCAGATGGTCGGCAGTTTGGCGGGTCGAATCCTGAGTGCCGCATAACAGAGTGAGCGCCTGTTACTTGTCCCAGCTTCTGCCAACCTAGCAGTTCTAAAGCATGTAAAAATGCAAGTAGAAAAATAGGGACCACTTTGGTGGGAAGGTAACAGCATTCCGTGCACCTTTGGCGTCTAGTCATGCCAGCCACATGACCACAGAGATGTCCTCAGACAACTGCTGGCTCTTCGGCTTTGAAACGGAGATGAGCACCGGCCCCTAGAGTTGGAAACAACTAGCACGCATGTCCGGGGGAAACTTTACCTTTACCTATTAACAGGAATTAAAATGCTCACAAGAGGCAACTAGCCAGGTGGGTGGTAGACTTGTTCCGACATGTTAGGGCTGCGGATCCGGGCATGCGTTTTTGTGCCTGAGAGTAAAAAAGGGGTTTAGGCCTTGTTCGGGACATGCCTGGGCATGTCATACCCCGTGATTCTGGACAGGCGCAAGGCTCAAAGGACGTGTCATAGCATGCGCGGGGGAGATTGTACAGGCAGGTCTGAACAGCTAGCGATTTAATTCCATCAGTCTTGAAGATGGCAACCTCTGGTTCCAAAGCTGATTTTAAAACAACTGCAAAAGCGAGCATCACACGGGATGACACAAGGCCCCAGCTGGAAGAATGTGACAAAAACTGTTGCCGGGGTTATGATAAAGAATTTTTTTTATTCAGGCCCATTTGTTTCCAACTCTAGCTGGCGGCAAATACCATCTATAGATCATTTTGAAATAGTTCTCTTTAAATGCCGAAGATAATGTTAATTTCATCGTTCTGGCCCATATTGTCTGCCATTCCTCTAGTTGGATCGACCTCCCTATATTTCTCCCCCAGGCTATCATTGTATCTTTCACGATCTCATCATCTATGTATCTGGCTAGGAGGAGATTGTACATTCGGGAAATAAATTTTAGTCCAGGGCCTTCCAAACTTTTATCAAGGGGTTGACTAGTTTGAGAGATGCCATATTCCTGTTTATCCTTAGAAAACCTGGTTTGGATTTGAATATATGACCACCAATCTAAATCTATACCTTCTATCTGTAAATGTTCTCTAGATTTCAGGTTCCCTTCTTCATCCATCAAAATCTTGTAGGACCAGTTTCTTTTCAGATTGTGAACAGTCGGCTGGGTTGTTATCTCCAATGGGACCACCCATTTGGGAATCTTGGTATACATTCGTTTTTTAACTTTTTGCCAAATTCTGATCAAAATTCTCCTAATATAGTGGTTAGTAAAGTACTTGGATGGAGTTTTTTGATATGACCATAAGGTTGAGTGCCATCCTTGGTTAAGGTCAAAGCCTTCAATAGTTAATATACGTTTCCTTGACAGGGATACCCAATCTTTAATCCAAAGGAGTGCAGAGGCTTGGTAGTATAACTCCCAGTTTGGAAGTCCCATTCCCCCCCTCGTTTTGTGTTCCTGGAGCATTTTTCCCTTTATTCGTGGTTTTTTACCCCGCCAAACAAATTTCCCTATTGCTTGATCCAATTTCCTAAAAAATTTGTTGTCTAAATTTACGGGGGCCGTTTGAAATAAAAAGATCCACCGTGGGAGAATATGTGCCTTAATTGCGGCAATTCTGCCCAAAAAAGATAATTGAATATTTTTCCACCTGTCAAGGTTTTGTAGTGTACTGGCAAATAATTTATCATAATTCAATTCTTTAATATTGGAACATTTATTAGTTAATTCAGTTCCCAAGTACTTTACTTTTTTAACAAATTTTAATCCCATAATTCCTTCTATTTCTTTTTTCTTTACATCAGTTAAGTTTTTTGACAACATTTTGGTTTTTTCTCTATTAATTTTCAATCCTGCCACCTCACCATATTGTTCTATCTTTTTTACTAAATTTGGCCCAGAGATTAAGGGGTCCTCTAACACAAACACCAAATCGTCGGCGAAAGCCTGAAGTTTATATTCTTCTCCTCTAATTTTGAGGCCCCTAATAGACTCATCTTGTCTAACTATGTCAAGAAGTGGTTCCAGAGCCAAAACAAACAATAATGGAGAAAGAGGACAACCTTGTCTAGTGCCCTTAAAAATTCCAAATTCTCCAGACATTGCTCCATTAAAAAGCAGCCTAGCCGACTGTTCAGAATATATTGTTTGAATTGCACTCATAAATTTAGGGCCAAATTCCATTACTTTTAATTGATACATAATACATTTCCAGTTAACTCTGTCAAAAGCTTTTTGTGCGTCTACAAATATCATCGCCATGGGCCTATCTGAAAGTTTCTGGTAGTACTCCAATACATTTAAAATTATTCGCACATTATCATTAAGATGTCTATAGGGTAAAAAACCATTTTGGTCTTGGTGAATAAAGTGGGAAAGAAATATTTTAAGTCTTTCTGCCAAAATGGTCGTAAAAATTTTGTAGTCTACATTCAATAACGAAATTGGTCTGTAATTTTGGATCAACGTCAAATCCGAAGCAGGTTTAGGAATTAAGGAGATATGAGCCTCTCTCCAAGATTCGGGCATTTTTGCATCAGTTAAAATGTTATTAAATATATCCCTTAATTGAGTACCTAACAGGTCAATAAATTCCTTATAAAATTCACAAGGTAGGCCATCCGGGCCTGGAGTTTTCCCACCTGTTTGTTTTTTAATAGCTTCCTCAACTTCCTCTATAGTTATTTCCTTATTCAGAAGTTGTCTAAAAGAATCCGAGATTGGTTGGGGGCAATAATTCTGAAAATATTGTTCTAACTTACTTTGTGGACATTCTTCCTCACTATAAAGTAGTCTATAAAATTCTTGTGCGATTTTTACTTTTTGTTCCTTATTAATCACCAGGTTACCATCCTGATCTTGTAAATAGTC